>OZ026603.1:72500-95000 GCA_964020085.1 Micromussa lordhowensis | reverse complement strand
CCATTTAGGCTTCAATTTCTTGAAGATAACAGTCTCAACCTGACTGTCAAAATTCTAGTTCGTGTTTTGAGTTTGTTATGTAACTGCTACTACTTTCAAGTTATAACATGAAACGATCGTGGCTAGAGTCATCCTTCACGATCAACTGAATTCATTTAAAGTTGAAGTCCCGATTGTTTGTTAGTTTTTTTATGAATGATCCCGGGCTGGGTACTGGCATATGAAAGGAGGAAGGGGGGGGGGGGGGGTTGCTCATCGTCTCGCTTAGGGGTGTAAATTTCGGATTTTTGTCTCACTTAGGGTGTTCTAGGCAAAACGCCATTATATTTAGCCGTGAAGGTCTCATTTAGGGTTGCACGCGAAGAAATATAAAACTATATATATTTAATTACGAAGATACTTTTTAAAACTTTTTATGGGTAAAAGTATTCAATGACTTTGCCATTATTAAAAGTCATTTTATTTTTCATTTGTCCGCTGTGTTTTAACATGGTCTCTTTTAGGGGTCAAAAAAGCTTAAGCCACGTCCAGATCGGTCTCCTTTAGGGGTTTAATTCAAAATTTCCGACCAGCATCCCCGCCCCTTTCATATACGAGTCCCCCCCGGTTAAATGATGTTTTTAAAAACGTCTTAGAATCTGAATGTCACGCGCTCGCACTTGAAACACTTTGAGCTCTCAGTCAGTCAAATGTCTCAGGCTCACAAAGAAAAATACTAGTCTCGCCTTCTTGCAAAGTCTCGCTTTTATTATTCCCCTTCACCAGTAAAGGTGGCGGGGAATCCATTTATCTATCTAAATAGTATCCTGCTTTCAATGTTTGGACAAGAATGAGCAAAGTTTATAATATTAAGGTGTCTGAGCATCTGTAGGATAGATGTCTCGCCATTCGCTCGTAAACACTTAGTAAACCTACTATCAATTATCTCAGAGTGTGAGACTAAAAATACGCAACAAATTGAAAAAGATTACTGCTCGGCTTAACGCTGAAAAACGAAACTTTGCGCTCAGGCCTAAGCCTTCCCCGCCCCCAACTTCAAAATGTAATGGTCCATGACTTTGAACAACTATACTGGCAATTTGTCAAATGTATTTGCCACTCTTTGTTATGTAACACGCTTAGAACCCGTTCGAGCATTTCTTTATTACAGCCTCTTTTGCTTACATAACAAACTCCATAACTCACGTTTTGTCGGATTTTCACTTCGCAAAGCCAGTTCGCAAACTTTCGAAACTTGTTGCTCGTTTAATCTCATCTCAGCAGTCTTCGGAATTTTTCGAAAATTATTTCCGTGGAATTTGCATTTCGCTCGATCTCACTCAGAAATGTTTGTCAAATGGATCTTGCTCTCTTAAGCTAGATTGGACTCAAGTATAGTATGGTAGTTTAATTTTTCATATTAATAAATGGACAACACCTAAAATATTGGCGGGACGTGACAAAGGTGCGGCGCGGTGACTGATGCACGTAATAAAGTGGAAAGACGAGTTTCTCCAATCAGTCCGAGATAAGTTATGTAACTGAAAAGTGATAAAAACAACCTGCGATAAAGAACCGCCAATTAGAATTACATAACAAAAAATAGGCACAAGTTTCACTGATATGCTATTGCGATCGCAAGATAACCTGCTACGTATTACATAACTGTACCATAATTGTACGAAAACGGGTCCCATACACTGCCTACGCCCTACACACTGGGCCCGAGGCAGACCCGGTAACAATAAACTGCAGCTAACTGACAGACTATTGTTTGCACATTCATGGAGAACATTATATGACTGCGTAGGGATACGAATTTTATCTTCGAGTGCTGATGAGTAACGTGTTGTTTATTAATTGAAGGGAAAAAAAATCCAAATCCAAGACATTAAAGTTTATCATTATTAACGGTGGCAGAGAATCGAAAGCGTAAATCAATTTGGCAAATGCATAGATAAAGCACGTTTGCTTCTCAAGAGAATGTTATTTTCTGTGCTATAACAAGTCAAATTCAACCTTAATGATGTTAAAGAAAATAAGGCATTGCCTTAACTTTGTTGACATCGATGTCCTCATTCAACCCCTATTAAACAGCCACACGTTTAATAGCGAGGTAAAACCAACAGAAAAGCCCTCATCGGGACTTTGATTACTGGCCGACTAATAGAAGTGGCCATTTAATAGGGGTTCGACTGTATCTTCACTGCGCGACGAAGGAACAAGAAAAATCCCGGTATTACATTAATATCTATATAATAATAATAATAATAATAATTTTTAAAGAGGGAGCCCAACTCGCCAAGGCGGTCTTCAGTGGGGCCCTCATACATTAATTAACTAATTAAACAATTTTCACGAAAAAGTAAAATATGTTACAAAGTTTTACAAAATTTCGAGGTTTAAAAATTAGCTAAGATCTTTTAAAAACGTTTTCAACTTGGATTTAAAAATAGATAAAAAAGTACACTCTTTTAAATCAGTTGGAAGTCTGTTCCAGTCTTTCGCGGCATGAAAACTAAAAGTTTGTTTACCCCAGTTTGTTCTGGGTAGGGGTAAGCGAATATCATTAGAGTGTCTTGTATTGTATGAATGAATAGCTTGATTTTTAGTTAAATTAAAGTTGAAATCGGTTTCTCCAATAAGACACTTGTGGGTTGCGATGCAGCGGTGAAAAAGCCTTCTCGTGGAGAGTGACTTCAGATCAAGACTCTTCAGTGCTTCGGTTGACGAGCTACGGGGTGGTTGCCCTAGCATAACTTTAGCAGCTTTATTCTGTAGAATCTGTAATTCTGACATAAGGTGTCATTGTTCTTGTCCCCCCATATAACGTCTGCGTAATCGAAAAGAGGGAGGATTAGGGCATTGTACAAGGCAACTCTAGCTTGTAACGGCAATAGATTCCTGATTCTCCTGATTAGGCCTATTCTCTGATTAATCTTCATGCTGATAGCATCAACATGATCTGCCCAGGACATAGACTGATGAAGCGTAACGCCTAGGTATTTGAAAGATTCAGATCTTTCAATACTAGTGCCCTCCACTTTAACTGAGATGCCTTGAATACGAATCAGTTTCTGAGGACTTCCAAAGATAACAAAATTACATTTGGATATGTTGAGTGTCAGGAGATTACTAGAGAACCACTCAGACACTGTCCCCAAGTCAGCATTGATGTGATGTTCAAGATCACTGACGCTTTTGGATGAGTAATAGAGTACAGTATCGTCAGCATAAAGAATAATAGCACTTGCCAGATGACAGTCCGGAAGATCATTCACGTAAATTAAAAACAGTAAAGGTCCCAATATACTGCCTTGGGGTACTCCAATAGCCGGCATATCGGTAGAAGCAGAGTGAGCATCTCCAACCGATGTAATTTGTGATCTGTTTATGAGGTACGATCTAAACCACTGGGTGGTAGAGGTGGTGAGACCGATATTCGTCAACTTTTGCAGCAGCAGGGGATGATCCACTGTATCGAAGGCCTTAGACAGATCCAGAAAAACAGCACCTGTAAAAGAACCAGCGTCCATATTCTGGAGGATATTGTCTGTAAAATGAGCCAAGGCTGTTGTAGTCGATAACTTCGGTCTGAACCCAAATTGCTTTGATGTAAGGATCCCATTGTTCATAAGATAAGCATACAGTTGGGTGTATACGGCTTTTTCTAGAATTTTACTGATCGTTGGCAGCACAGTGATGGGTCTGTAATTGTTAGCATCACAGCGATCACCTTTCTTGAATAACGCTGCCACTTTTCCAGATTTCCAAAGAGAAGGAAAGGTGCGAGTTTCCAGCGAAAGATTAAATAATCTAGTAAGGCTGGCACTGATTGCTGAGGCTGAATCTTTCAGTAGACGAGCACTGATATTATCTAGGCCTATGGCTTCATTGGTTTTGAGCTGCTTAAGCTGACGAAGAACGAAGTCTTCCGTAATTGGCTCGAAAGCAAATTCATGGGGTAGATTCGAGTTTACCGCAGGCGCCGAGTGGATGTGGGATCTACAAGACCTGAGCTTTTGTGCCAGTTTAGTTCCAATTGTTGAAAAGTGTTCGTTGAGAATCGTGGCGA
This sequence comes from Micromussa lordhowensis, assembly GCA_964020085.1. Taxonomy (NCBI): domain Eukaryota; kingdom Metazoa; phylum Cnidaria; class Anthozoa; order Scleractinia; family Lobophylliidae; genus Micromussa; species Micromussa lordhowensis. The sequence goes on along the minus strand of OZ026603.1, from coordinate 90,946 downwards.
TAGATTTATTGCTACAGTATTGAACACCGTCGGCCTCAATGCAGGAGATGGGAGTTAGGTTTTCTTTACATTCGTCTCACATCGAATCAATTTACTGTGACTTTTGATACCAGGGTATGGGAGAAGCCCCCTCCTTCCATCCCCGCTCTACCCCCCCCCCCCCCCCCCGCCCGTTCTAACACTACGGGTGAGGGTCGTATGCGTGTGTGTATACGCGTTTAAATAGTACAGTTGAACTACACATCTTGTACGTGTTTGTATAGAGCGTTTTCACTCACGTGGCCAGCTCACATGCAAATTTATTGGAACAAAAGGAAGTGTTTACAGAAGAAAAGAGTTGAACTCCCACAGGACTGATTTGGTACACCAACATGGCCGCCGTTTCATTGTTTTGGAACACCAATATGGCTGCCGTGACGTCATGTGAAAACGCTCTATAGTAGAGTTGAGCGACACAGCTTGTGTTTACGGTTGGTTACCATTTACTCGGTGAAACCGGTTGGTCGACAGTTGTAATAAATGGAACACGTCAGATCCCGAATAGAAATTTCCACGGGGATGCGCTCGTTCCATTACCACGAATTTTTCCCGGAAGGTAGGATCAAAGGCGATCCAAGCCGAACGGCCTAGAACTTGTAAAAATTAGCAAATGGAACGCACATTTTCCACTCGGAAATTCCGTTTGGGAATTTTGGTCTACCTTTCAAGAAATCCCGTTTTCCCGAGAAAATTTCCGTTCGGGGAGACAAAATCAATCTTTCCATTTACACTCCATCCGAAAATTCCGGATTTTTTGGGTAAATGGTAAACAACCATCGTGTCTTTATAAAATAACTGAGCCACTACGCGCGCTCTCATTGGTCGATAGGTGTGTTCAGATGAGAGTATGTAAACACGGTTGTGACATTTTAGATTTTCGCGTATTTTAAGAATTATTTTATAGAAGCAATAGAGCACTTTTTCCATGTTTACACAGCCTCATCTACACACTCGGAGGGTTGGGAGAATGCAAGTTTGCGTAACTGTCTCAAGCCTCCCAGCCCTCGTGTTTAGATGAGGTTATGTAAACACGGAAAAAATGCTCTGTTGCTTAAATATAGTAAAGTTGAGCTACACAGCTTGTGTGAGTGTGTATGCGTGTTTGTATAGTAAAGTTGATCCACACAGCTTGTGTGTGTATACGTGTTTATATAGTACAGTTGAGCTACACAGCTTGTGTGTTTGTATAGTAGAACTACACAGCTTTTAAATCTATATTTGGCAAGGGCAAGGATTTGAATGCATACAAAGGAATTTCAGAACTTGGATCTGAAACAAATGGAGAAGAATAGATGTTTCAAAAACACTTCTATTGATAGCATTTATTTTCAGTAAATACGCGACTGAAGTTCAATATTTACAAAATGATATGGCTTAAAACTCTTGAAATGAACGAGTATCTATATGCCTCGGAGATCAGAAAACTACTCTACCGTCCAAGATATTCCGTGCTGTACATTCACTCACAGGTTACCTGTGTTAATTAACAAAATTTTAGGTTTCTTTTTCGCTCCCTGTGTCTCATCCTACTTTAAATCTGTACAAACTTTAAGAGCGACACTCTTATTCTCGAGCTGAAAACTGTCACGTAACCGTTGTACGCCGGGGTCCAATCCTTTCTAGACCTTGTTACAGGTGCACACGTGTGTGTACAGGGTATGTTAATTAAACTGTAGTAGTTTTGTTGTCATTATTCAAAAGCCGAACAATTCTATTGCCGTTAGGCCACGGTGAGAGCTCTAACTTTCTTAAGCCCAACCTAGTGAACATGAGCAAAAACAAAAACTTTTGCTCACTAGCGTTCCGCTCATGTGAAGGGCGACGTTTCGTAGTTGTTCAAAAAATATCATTTGCTGGATTCGTCTTACTAAACGCAAACATGACGGAAATTATCGACAATCCATAATGCCAAGATCAGCGTTTCAGTCAGAAGAACGCCTTTTATCCGCCACATTAACAGACCGCCACGGTCACTTCAGAGCAGCCTCGTGCATTTTTCAAAGTAAAGATAATTGAAACTTTTTACCACTCATCTCGTAACTAGTAAGATAACACAATATAAATGCAAAATTCGAACAAAATCCCTTAGGTGCAGCGACTGGCCAGAACTCGAATCTTAGACTACGGCTTGTATTCTGCATTGCAATATTTATGACTTGAATTTTGATCAAATTTGTTCCTTTAAATCAATCTTTGTCCCATGAACGAGGTCTCCGGTGCCAACCAAGAATGTTCAGGACGCTCTTTCACTCATCGAAGGCACTCTCCTGGCACGAGGACTGTGTTCCCGTTATCTGCTGACATACTTCTTTGAGCCTCTCAAGACAAACTTTCCGTCTCTCCTTGTGATCACACAGACGTTCTGGGTAATCTTCGCCGATAATGCAGTTACTTGCCTTCTGCAAAGCTATGGGTGCCAGCCACGGTTCATGGATGTACTTTGTGGGCATAGTCTTGAGCTCTGGTACATATCTCCTGAAAGATCAGTGTTAAACAACGTGTTGTTATACAACCGCACACTGCTACCTTATTATTCATTATCTACAACAGAATGGAAAGCGAGTAGCGTTGCCACTCCGAGAACGGCGTTCATGATAGAATGCTAGTAGATTTATACTAAATACTGATTTACTGATATACCATGTAGAGTACATCAGCCCGAGTTGAGTAATATCACCTTGGCCAATTATATCTAATTACATTACAATTATAACATCACCCTGAAAAAATGGTAGTTCGATTCTTAAAGGAGCCTAGTCATCCTCCACCATATTCGCTGCCATCGAAATTATTGGTACTGCAGGGTAAAGCGAAATCTTATTGCTTTACAGTAAATTGTGTTCCTGAAAGTGTTTAATTATCTGTAGAAGTTTCACAGTGATTTCCTTCATTTTGACATGCTCCGAATAAAATCTAATAGCCAAACTCTGATATGAAAACAAAAACAAAGGTGTGCCTGACTAGGCCCTTTCAGTTTCAGCTTTTTATATGTGGCTTACTAATGTAATTTAGGTTAAGTTTAATGCGAAAAAAGATTGCTGGCCAGCTGTCTCTTTCAGCGTGAGTACGGGGTAGCCGGGGGATTTGTACAGCTCGGCTTGGGATGCCAAATCAGTCCGCGTGTTTTTCGCTGCTGGACACTCGGTTTAATTCGGTCTTGGGCTCCACCTTCCTTTCAGACACCATTCCCCAAGCCCCGCCATCGATTGTGGACGAGTTTAAGCACAATTCTGGGTTCAGATATTAGGAACTTATCACGTTATATCAACATGCACATTATAATCGTTATGTAAGTTTCTGAAGTGCCTAAAATTGAGAGAACATCACTCTCAAAACACCACCACCAACAGTCATTAATTACAATAAGCCTTTACAGTAGTTGTCAGAATTTACCGAATAAAATTTCCAGATGGGTCAAGTTTCTTGCCAACATTAACAGGGCAGTACCACGGAATCTGCCCATGAAAGAATGCACTGCAAGACACCCACAACCAGTTACCAGCATTCAGGCTCCACTCTGAATCCAACTGTAGCTCCTCAAACAACTGAAACAGATTTTAGTCAACAGTTAAAATGACTCATTTTACAGACCTATCCTATGCAGAAAGGGAGTACCATGTTATCCTCTACACACCTTTGTAACAAGAGCAAATCTTTCTATTATACAATAACATTATTCACATTTAACAATCAATCCATTTGAAGCCAAGTTGCGCTACTGCCGTGCTACATACAACTACATACATACATACAACTTTATTTGTTTTAGCAGGTTACAAAAAAAGGCAGCATATGCTGATGTGGACCTGCTTAAAACTTATTTAAAATATTTACAACATCTAATAGGATTAATTGAAGGGTTCGGTGGAAAAAGGGCGTTAGGATTTTTACTCAAAAGTGAACTTTGTCAAAAACGCTCCAAATTTCGCATGCAGTTTTGTTTAGGTGCGTTAAACAATGTTCTGTATGTGTTTTCCTTGAAATTTGCTTCCTTTTTGAGATATTACGTATGCAAAAAAACACATTTTTCCAAGGGAATCCTCTGGGGACCTTTTCTTGAATGAAAAACAAAAGAAACCTTTTGTTTCGCTAAGCGATGAACTCACTATAATACCTAAATCTCTTACATCTGCTTTGTTAGCGCAATGGATAAGGGGCTAAAGAGCCCAGACTCGTACTTGTTTTGCCGTGACACGGGTCGAGGGTTCGATACGAGGTCGGACAATCTTTTTTTTCGTTCTGTTCCTTTACTTCTATCAAAAATCAAGATATCTATTTAAAGAAATTGCGTATATATGGAGTTTAACCCGTAAGAGAGAAATTTTATACAGGTTATTGTGACGTAAACACAACACGTGAGTTTCGATCGAGCGTCAAAGCAAATCCCACTCAGAGCTGAAAAGAGATGCCATGCATTACAGCTCTTTCGACTAATATCTTAAGCATTGTTTTTAAGTACCTTGTAGCCTGCCTGGTGGTTGAAAGGCATCATAAAGCCTTGATAACCCGTAAGTCACCAACACGTTTTAAAGAAGCAAAATGTGTTCTGTAACTTCCAACGCAACTGATATCGGCGTTTGAAGTCAGGTCGATCCAGGCAGCAAAGTCCAAGAGCATTTCTTGCCCAAGAAAAAAACCCTGTCGTGAGTTGTGGCCCATTTGCCAAGCGTTGCTAGTATCAAAGTTTGGAAAGTGAGAACTGCTTTTAGACTTATAAAATTTGTCTTGTATCATCCGCCATGTTTACCCGCGCACGAGGTGTAAAGGAACCTTCCCGGCATGCATTGCGATCACGTTCGGCAGGACAAGACAAGACAAGACGAGACGATATTTCTTAACTAATTGCAGAGCTTGTTTTTTTCCTTTTTTATTCCAACATAATAATGGCCAACAAGAAGCGATCGATTGAAACATAGATCTGTGATCCAGGTTGCCTTGATTTTATTTCAAATCGGCATGATTTGTAGTGTTTCAAATTTCTGGGATCAGAGGCCATGCAGATGAGACTTGTACGACGGTTTCACAAAAGCGTAAATCTGTTTATCTGTCAGCCCTACATTTTTGAGCTTATACGTTGCAAGCAGTTAACATTTTGTTGTTTTCTAAGTGAAAACAACATGCTTTCGTTCAAGGTTTAACGTGAAATCAACATTTCAACCTATTTAGACCTGAAATGGCCGTTTTTGAGCTTACGCGCTGCGTGAAATGACTAGCTTGCTCGCTTTTAAGTGAAACAAAAGTGCTCGCTGTTATGCCTTAACGTTGAATCAACATTTTAACCTATTTAGGCCTGAAATGGCCGTTTTTGAGCTTACGCGCTGCGTGAAATGACTAGCTTGCTCGCTTTTAAGTGAAACAAAAGTGCTCGCTGTTATGCCTTAACGTTGAATCAACATTTTAACCTATTTAGGCCTGAAATGGCCGTTTTTGAGCTTCCGCGCTGCGTAAAATGACTAGCTTGCTCGCTTTTAAGTGAAACAAAAGTGCTCGCTGTCATGCCTTAACGTTAAATCAACATTTTAATGGTTTTGAAAACCTGAATTCAACATTTTTTAAGGTTACACGTTGCGAAAGATCAATATTTTGCTGGATTTTAAGTGAAATTACCGTCTTTGCGGTCACGCGCTGACGTGACAACAAATACAGGTTTTTTTGCATACGTAATATCTCGAAAACGAAGCAAATTTCAGGGAAAACACATACAGAACATTGTTTAACGCACCTAAACAAAACTGCATACGAAATTTGGAGCGTTTTTGACAAAGTTCACTTTTGAGTAAAAATCCTAACGCCCTTTTTCCACCGAACCCTTCAATTTTACAAATTACATTAAAATACTTATAGAAAAGTTAATATTTATAAGATTTAACTCATTTTAAACTAGACTTAATTCCACATATACATTAACTAAAAGTAAATAAAATTTCCTAGATCCTTATTGGAGTTTGTTATAGTACCCCGACTGAAAGAAACTTTTTTAAGTTGTTTTTTGTTCCGCTTAAGTTCAGCTTTGAACACATCAAGCTCTTCTGAAAATCTAGATCTACTATCCAAGGAGTTCCAGACGATCGGAGCTCTAAATAGACTCAAGAATGAAGATCAAGAATATTGCAATATATTTAATTTATAATTACATTGACAATAATAATGACATCTACATTATCTACATTATCTACAATGGTAGGCCCTGCCACGCGAAGTAGTTGTGCAGCACTTAATTCATCCTGCAAGCATGTCCAAGATGAAATGAGATTCACTAACAGTCAAACTGAACGGTTCTTCATTGTTGCGGAACTGTATTTCCATTTCACATGACACTTAGCTTAAGCGACTTGAAACTGTATGCACACAAGTTGCCAAGTTCCATCCACACTTTGATGATGAGAGCTCAACTGATCACTCCTTCCAGCACTGTGCTGACAAGCTCAAATAGAACTTGACCACTTGCCCAAGCAAGTAACATTTGTGTGCAATGTGCCTTCAGCAAGCTGTGCTGACTAAGACTCTTACCTTGAAACCCTCTTCCCAGCTGACCCAAAGACATCCCCTGGTCAAGAAACATCCAACAGCTTGGCGAGCCACATGGTGAATCCACCCTTCAGTGTGTAGTTGCCGCATTATTGCGTCAATCCAAGGAAAGCCTGTCTGGCCCTAAATTAGAGACAAGTCATAGAATTCTTTCAGACTCAAGAATGAAGATCAAGAATATTGCAATATATTTAATTTATAATTACATTGACAATAATAATGACATCTACATTATAGTACTTGCTGATAATCATGAAGTACATTTCCTAAAAGAATCAAACACAAAACGACACAATGTTTTACTAGGTTTTCAAATGCCAAGAAGAGAGTTGAACAATACAACACAGCGGAGTATTGTTGAAAAATGTAGGGATGTTTTGTTTGAGAAGATACATATATATCAAACACTACAGATATTATTTCCACACATTTTCGACCACCTAAAGTTTGTTCAACTAACTCTGCTTTCTTCCTGATGATTAGAAATGTTATGAAACACCTTCTCATGTTCAATGTAATGCTTTACACCAAGACAATATCTCTTTAAAATTATTGTATTATTAATATACACACAGGAGTTAGACATTGACTTCCAAATGAACAGGTGAGAGTAAGTTGGTGCAGACATTATCACTGCACTGTCCTCATGTAGGGTATACCTTTTTCCATGCCTCAAGGGCATCCTCATTATTCTCCCAAGAAATGTTCAGAGAAAGAGGATTGTCAACTGCTTTGTCCATGTTGGGATTCTGACTTGCAAGTGTAAAAAAAAATTCTCTCCAAACCAACTGCCTGTAGAGCGACAGTGGTGGGGGCTGGCACTTAACCTGAAAACACAAAACAACATATGGTATTGCTGTCAAATCCCATATAAAACATGTACTCACTTTAATTTACTTCGGTTCCATCTAGAATATCTGTTGCAAAATGTTACTTTTTAAACTTTCTAGAGGTCACTTCCACTGATAAAATTATTATTTTCCACTAATAAAATTATTATTTTAAGGAATTAGTATTCTGGAGTTAGTACTGGTGCTCATGGTGCATCCTTCAGGCCTTCAAATTGTTTGCAATTAAAGTTGCATTTTTGACTAAAATGATCTGCTTTGTTGGCTAAAACGTTTTACAGAGGTGCAACAAAGTGACTAATTTTGTCCAAAATTCATGAAGAAAACGAAACAACAATTTCTTGTTTTGCAGAATAGCTGTTATAGAAGTTTGATCATCTGTGGCCACATGGTGCCAAATGTAGCTCGACATAACAAACAAGATGCATTTAATCAGTTTCTTTCTAAAATTAGATTACTGGCTCACATGTTGCAGTCGGTTTGCAAACAAGCATGATACACTGCAGGTTGTGTCCCTACTTAGTTTGGTGCAAAAGATTTACAGACTGGATTCTCTATATATTTTAGTCAGTTACACCATTGCAGATATTAAATTATAGGTAAAGCTTAACTAAATGCATGTAAAGGTCATGTATACTGGTAATGAATATGTCAATCTAACGTGAACATTTTGCACAACCAAACGATTCATAACATAATTATGCTTGCTGTTGATTTTGGATGTGAGATGTAACAGTACATTTTTTAGCTCTCCAATAATACTCTTTCTTTTAAATCCTTAGCAGGATTGTTTCAGATTTTTGGCACTTGGGACCAACATATTTCAGACTTACTTTCATGTATGCTTTGGTTAATCGCATGTGGAAAAGCCTTGGAGACAGGCAACCGAATCGAAGGTAAGGACTCAGCTGCGTCCTTGATGGCTGCAATGCATCTAGTCCTTCTACTGATTTCTTCAAATTTCCAATGAGGACCTTGATGATAATAATAGCAAAGAGTCAACAAGTTATCGCGGTTGCCTGAACAGTTTATTCCAGTAAATACCAGTAAACCTGTCTCTGATCTAAAAAATAATCATGTACATTTACAATTTTGTAGTGTGTACATGTACATGATACATCATTTTCAGCAAAACATCAAATGTGACACTGTCACAACAAGCCTCCCTTCCCTTTTTCATTCTCAATCTTGTTCAGCAGCATGGTGGTCAGCCCTTTTCCCAAAATTTACTCTTTGTAAAATAAACAAATTTCCCAGAAGTCGATCACAATTCTCAGACTTTTCTCCTAACTGTGGAATGGAACAGGAAGCATAAACAAATAGGGCCGCAAGAGTTACCAATGGAAGACTAGGCCTCAGGCAATATTGTGATGAAACAAATAGTTCTCAGGAACCAGTGAAACGCCTTAAAATTCCCATGTATTAAGGTCAATCTTGAAGCCTCACCTTTTCTTCGAGTTCAGTCAATCTCTTGATAGCCTCACGCTCTCCACCAACCCATAGTTCACCTGAAGTGACATCACTCTCTTCAAAACCAAGCTCATTGAGGTGTGGAACACCAAATTTTGTGCTGTAATCACTGGAAACTGGGCAAATGCATCCCTTGAACATTTCCTTGTTGACTGCATCTACAGGCTTCTCAGGAGGACCCATTTGCCTGACAACATTTTCAAATGTTTTAATCACCAAAGGTGCCTCACCACCATTACTGTCAATTATTTTATCTGGGTCATACAAAGTATGTGATGGTTTGGAAATCACTTCCACTCCATGTTCTTCTCCAAGAACTGCAACAGCCACATCTCTCCGTTGCCCAAACGGCTCAGTTTCACATTCAAATGTCAGCTTGGAGACATTCCATTCTTGAAAAAGTTTAGGCAAAACATATGTTGGCTGTCCACGAATAACATGAAGCCTTGAGCCACACTCACGAAGACTCTTGTCGAGATCAGTTAAGCAGTCCAAGAGAAATTTCCAGCGATTTGCAGAAACATTGGCTGCTCTTGCACTCACTGGGTCAATGATGTAGACAGCATGGAATGTTCTACAGTTTACCAGTGCCTCGCATAGAGAAGGATTGTCATGAAGCCTTAAATCCTTTCTGAACCAATGCATGGCATTGTGGCCCAATCCAACATTAGAAGAAACTGCAAACAGAAGATGGCAGATAATGAGTTTATTTAGTCTGTGCATAACAGCGATGGAAGTGAAATGTGTGTATACAACCTTTACAAAACTTACCCTTGCTCACAAGATTTTGATAAACTCCTCTCAGCCTATGAACACAATCTTGTCGTGCCTCTTGATGGTTGATGAGAGGCTGTGGATAATCAGCACCCACAATACAGTTGGCTGCCTTTTGTACTTCCAGTGGTGCTCTCCATGGTTCAAATATAAACTCCGATGGAAAGTCTTTCAACTCAGGAACATATTTCCTGGGAAAGAGAGAAAAATAAAAGTTGAGATACTTGCTCAGGACAAATAAGCTAATAATTATTTATCTGTCATAGTATATAATGTACACTTAAAAAAATTAATAAAAAATCAGTACCAAGGTTCAGCTACTACATCAGTTCTCAGCATGCCACAAAATTACAACTTGACCTTAGTCAACAAAAGCTTCCTATTTCTCTTTCAGTATGGTCAACAGTACCAGTCAAAAGTATTTACCTATTTGGGCACAGCAGACCCTGGTCATTACTGAAGGGTTCTGCTATAGAGGAATTCCATAAAACAAAACGAGCACTACAAAGCAACTCTAAAGTGCTGAAGCACATTATACTCAGACCAAACAGGGAACCATGAGATCAGAGTTTAGTGAGGACACAACTGGTAAAGCAATTGAAAAGTGCAAGATTGGACAAATGGTGACAATCAAAAGCACTTCTGTTAGTTACTGAAAAAAGTATTGTACAGATAGAAAATTTACTGTTAAATTAAAAAAAATGTCTTTGTTGCATTCAACGTTTTAACAAGCATCACCTATAAATAAGCACCATACTTTAAGTGTGAGAAATTCATGTAATTACAATAACTGTGATAACTTCACACTACTGTCATTGGGATGTCTCTGTCTTAGAAAAATCTTAGCCAATAGATCTACCTGTGCAAACATTCTTCTCTTTGTCAGTTATCTTTTTTTTGTATTTTATTTATTTATTTCATCTTAGAAGTTACTTACAATACTCACTTACAGATACATACACACATAATACACAGTGGACCTCCTTACAGATAAAACGCATACTCTCATTTACAGTTATAACAACGAATTACTACATTAGAGTTGCATTAGTTTGCAATGTACTCGCTCGATTTCTTAAGATGGATGGGCAACTTATTACGAGATTTGGCAACCATCATTTCGAGTTGGTAAATCATCTTAATCCTAGCGTTTAATACTACAATGGAAGATATATTTTTTTGCAATCAACAAAATATGGTTTACAAACAAGTCTCTTTTGCAACTCATTATACCAAACATGATCTCTATCGGAAAGAGGTTAAATCTCAATACCTAGGTTGCCCACCCATTTTATAACTTCTGCCCAGAATTTTTTAGTGTAATGGCAAGTTACAAAAATATGTTCAAGAGATTCGTCTGCTTCTCCACAAAAAGAGCAAGTTGGAGACGAAATTATCCCAATTTTGCTAAGGAGAACATTCGTGGCAAGACATCTATTGAGAAGTTTATATTGAAATTCGCGCAATTTTGTATCCAAGGCAACACAAGGTGGTAGGCTGTATATTTTTTTCCAATCTAATTCATCCAATGCGAATTGAGCATTGTACTTGAGTTGAGCTGTGGGTCAGTTACATTTGTACCTTGCTAAGAATGAAGTTTACCTCGTGTGGAAAGCAAATAAATATCCAATGTATGTCTCAATGTATGTTGATTAAAACGACATACTTTCAACTGTTATTTCCTGCTTCCTCTTTAGTTTGAAATTTAACCAAAATAGACTGGGACTTTCTTAGAACATCAGCAATATGCGCACTCATCTCTTCCCCTGACTCCAAACGTAGACAACTTATTTTTTATTGTGAGAATGTGCAGTAAATTAAGGACTCCACGGGAATCTAATCACTCCTAATCAAACATAACAGATTGACAGTTTTCTTGCCTTTCCTGCTTTTCAACCAATTTTTTTCACTTCGCTCAGGTGAAGCAGAAATGAAAAGATTACAGGGAACAAGGCAGGCTCACTTTCCTAGCACCTCTTCACCAGACTCTTTCCCGCCGGATTGCTTCGCTCTTCACCGCTCGAGTGTGTGACTCAAAGGTGAGCCTGCTCGCATGCTAAATGCTAAGGTGCATAGAGTCCTCAAACGTTTCTGCTGAAGAATTTTTCCTTTCTTGAACCGCTATGAAAACATGATGATCAGTGTGCTTTCAAGTGAGTTTTGAATACAGATTGCAGATTTAAAGCAGCTTCCTGGTCTTAAGAAAACAAAAATGGTAATGTACAGTATTACTTTCAAGTTGAATTCAAGTTTTAGAATGATTGGTTAAGCCATAGCAGATAAAATGACTTCAAAAGTCGTTGGCAAAAACTCAAGCTTTCACTTTAGCGTAAAGAATTAATTCTGTGAAATGTGGAACATTTTTTGGCTTTAGATAGATTTTTTGTCCTTATCTTGAATGAAAATTTACTGCCGTTGAACTTCCTGTCACTGTTTCTTTCATTTAGTTGCCTGTATTTGGGAATCATAGGCTTTAGAAGTTAACAATAGTTTTGCATGCTGGATTTCTGTATAATTATGTAATTTACGGAGGCCTCCGCAGTTTATTCGCATCGTTGAAATATATTTTTGTGAGTCTTATTCAGTTACTACAGAATTTCTGAGAAAAGAACTGGGACTAATGCAACACAGTTGAAATACGATTTATCGCAAAAAAATTGGCTTGCTTTTGTCATCTTTTTGATTTACAACTTTCATTCATGCAACTTTAAGTAAACGATGTCTTGAAACCTATGTCTGTCAAGTTACTGACCATCTGGTTATTTTTGCGCTTTTGACTTGCTCAGAAATATTTCAAAAACCGCCAGGGAACTGGGGGTGGGTCAGGGCAAATTTCATGCAGGCGTCAATGGGTTAGCGATACTTAGTCAGCTTAGTGTGATCAAGTCGAAATGATTTAATATAAATTATTTTTATTTTACATAGTGCAGTATTTTAGTACAAGCAGAATGACTGACTATGTCTTGCAGAAATATGAAGTGATGTATGGAAACAGGATTGAGTCAAGCCCAGATATCGGTAAACGGTCGTCTCTGTGGCTCAAAATGGCTAATTTGATCTATTTGAAAGGTTTTGTGTGCCATTGGTGATTTGTGAACAGGTCTCAACAGCTTTATAATAAATCAATTCTGCTACCAGACATCAGAGTCTCTTCCTCCATTCTCTTTCTCTTGCACGTTATCACAATCTGTAATGTTCACGGCTCGTTCTCACAAACAGCTTAACAAGTCCGCTTAGCTACATCATCTTGTTATGCTGATTCAATACCATGTTTTCACTACACAGTGCATAATACTTACTACGAGTCAGAGTCTCATGGGGCTTTGGAGGCCTGGACACTACACAATCTTTTTATCGGCAAGTACCTAAACATATTAATTTGGCAAAGGAAAGTGTTGCAAGTGTGTCCCTCAGCTTGGTAGACCTTCATCTAATATTAAAAGAAGTGTCCTCCCCTGGATATTACGTTTTTCTTTTTTTGGCAACCATTTTACAATTGAATGTCGCTAAATGTGACTTCTTGAAAAAGTGAGCTTGGAGTACTGTAGTCACATTTTTCCTTCATGACAAGACAAGAAATATCTGTAATACCCACAGGATGACTCCAGATTTTGTTGTTTTCAATTTCGCATATTCAACTGATTGGCATTTACCTTGTGTATTTATAATTTAGACACACAAGACAAAGGGACACATGAAGCAAATTTCCTTCCAAAAAGTTTCATTACTGTCACCAACACAAACTGAAAGAGTGAATTAGTCAAAACAAACTTCTCTTTCACAAAGGCAATGCACTGTAAAAAAGATGACAATAACTCTGTGGACATGTGTAAATGGGTTAATACTTTTGACCAGTACTACATACTATTTTATGGCATGTGTGTACACTGTACCTCACAAAGTTGCCTTGTGGGTCTAAATGTTCTCCTAAGCCAACGGGACACATCCACTGAGGATGCTTTGCAAAAAATGCACTGCAAGACAACCACATCCAGTTTCCAGCATTTATACTCCACTCTGCATCCAGCAAGAACTTCTCAAATATCTGAAATAGACATCAACTTCAATGTAACATCTAGACAAATAATAAGAACAATGAATTCAGCCATCATGTCATTTAAGGTGGCTCAAAACAGTTTCCAACACTCAAATTTGGATGGGTCATTATAACCATTCTTAATCACTTGATACTACAATCATGGCATCAAAAAACTGAGCAATCATTGGTAAACACATTGGTATCATTTTCGTGACACAATACGTTACCACAGCAACAGGATGACCTCCTAAAAACACCCTTAACTGCGGCTTTAGGGGCTCATAATTCAAAAACGGCACGGTGAAATTTTTTTATATTATCAACATTTGATAAGCATGATAAGATGCAACTTTTGGCAAAGTTTAAAAAAATTCTGTACATGGGGTTCAGAGCCACCTTAATTTTTTGAAAATTTAAGGTGGCTCTGAACCCCATGTACAGAATTTTTTTAAACTTTGCCAAAAGTTGCATCTTATCATGCTTATCAAAAGTTGATAATATAAAAAAATTTCACCGTGCCGTTTTTGAATTATAAGCCCCTAAAGCTGCAATTAAGGGTGTTTTTAGGAGGTTATACTGTTGCTATGGTAATGTATTGTGTCACGAAAATGATACCAACGTCTTCACCAATGATCGGGCAGTTTTTTGATACCATGATTGTAGTATCAAGTGATAAAGAATGGTTATAATGAGCCATGCAAATATAAGTGCTGGAAACTGTTTTGAGCCACCTTAAGCTCTTTCCTGGAAAAGCCGTGTTCATTTTCTTTAAACACATATATCCCTCAGACTGCATATTACTTCAAATTTCTAACACACCTCAGTATCACAAATCCACAATTCAGGGCAAGCAGCAACCCTTATTCTGAATGTTATAGTTTCCCTCCAAACAGGTTTAACTCTGTACTCTTTTCTGCTTGTTATGCGGCAATGCTGTCTCCTGGTTACTAAATGCATGTTTGCCAATTACAAAGTATTGGAGACAGAATATTACGTCTTATCGTTTACCACAGCATCTCTTGTTGTGACAAACCTTGGAAAAACCTGGCACATAGCCTCATTGCTGGGCTGAGAATAGGGTATCAATGTGTGTTTTAACCCATCCCAACCACCACGCCACTGGCAAATGGGTTAAAACTCTTTACCATTCCTATAGATCTAGGTGTTCACTGACAATTACCCCTGTAAGCAAGTTATAAACATTCTTAAGATATAATTTAAGAGTCGAGACTGAATGACTTCAAACATACTTTGAATCCTTCTTCCCAGCATATCCAGAGAGCCCCTCTGGTGAGGAAACATCCCACAGCTTGTCGAGCAAGATGGTGAATCCATCCCTCTGAAACCAGCTGACGCATAATGGCATCTATCCATGGGAAACCAGTCTTTCCCTAAACAAATCGTACTACTGAAATCAATACCATCACATGCATCAATCAGCACAGCTACATTTGTACATATATGCTGAAACAAAACTTAGTTGTACAATTTTCACAAATTTTGTAATGTATTCAAGTTACTGGATGTGTTTATCTTTATCACATTAAAGATGATTTCGAGTTCGTACTGTAAATAAACAGCTAATTATTGATCAGAAACTTTTCATTCATTGCAGCATACAGTTCTGCCTGAAATCATATGCACATCGGGACGCGTGAACTGCCTGCAGTGCCCACGACAGGAATGAGATTAAACCGTGCAGTTCACGGACGAAAACCTAGGTTTAAATTTTACTTTGGCCAAATGGACAAAAGGCCGGCACACAAAATCTAACAGAGTATTGTCTGCTTATTCTTTTTCTTTGAATGGATTTCTTTCTCACATTTACAACTTACTGAGAGCATAGTAATAAAAGGAAACACGAAAAGTCACAGATGACTTGGCTTAGTTGTGCATCGAAAGTGTAGCACAAGTGCCTTACTCATTTAATTGAGTCAATTAAGAAAATTATCATAATCACTAACTTGTGCAAATTCTTCTTGGAAAGTTTCATTGTGTTTTCCACTTACCCTATTGTTGGTAAATTGCGGGTAAATTGCTGTGAAATTGCAGGTTAATTCAACTTGCATGTAACTGACAGTTCAATTCATTGTTTTCTTCAAGTTTACGATCAATGAATTCGAGGTGCTGACCGTGAAGTTTAGGAGTACAACCAGCATTTGTTTTGACTGCAATCTATGAATTGGTCCTTATTCACAACAGTTCTTCGTGTCATCTTTATCTTGTAATTCTTGCACTGTTTCGGATATTTTCTTTCCTTGCTTCAACAAGGAAAAAGCCCCTTAATTCAATGTATTTCACGTTACCAATCTTCCATGACCTACATAGCAACTGCTCGCACTTTCCCTTTGGGAATGTTGACCGTGGGAACAGTTACACTTCATTGGCTTTTTCATTAACTCAATTACATTATTTTGTTGACTTTTCAACCAACAACAAATAATTCCGTTTACACCTAGCCAAAGTTTAAATTCCCTGAAATTGATAAGAACACTCCATTTACCCAAGAAAGTGCTCATCGAGCGATAAATAGATGTTATCTATTGTTCATGTGCACTGGCACAACACAATTTATTGAACAATTTGATATCTGTTATGGACTATTTCTTTGTTGTGCGTTTGATTGTTTTTCATGCAAAAAAATTCACTTTTACTAAGAGACTGCAACTGGCCCTGAGTCCTAGGTTGTTTCGAGCGCTGTAGATGTATCAAAACATACACTGTAAGGGGACTTGACTTGAAGTTTTATTTGTCGACAATGAGTTTTCACTGGCGAAAAGCATGCAATTAATTGAAATGTGACAGTGCTCATGAAGTTTCGATCTTCGGTCAATTTGCTTATATTATTTGCTTATATTTAACTCAAGCCTAAAATTGTGCATTACAGACCAAGAAATACCATGCAACATTATGACGTTAAGAACAAAATAAAACCTTTTCACAATGCCGAGTGTTTTCTGCAGGCCCTGAACATTTTCATTTATTTTCGGATGATTATTTTTATTCTCCTAAGTATGTTTAAGGTTTCCGATAAAAATCTCTTGGATATTGTGGTTTGACACTGAATACAAGGCAATGCTGAAGCAAACAAAGACAATTAAGAGCACGAAGATGCTCTCTTCTCAAACTCATAAAATTATAACAAAGAAAATCACAACCGTGAAGGAGTTTTGGATACCCGGTCTTATCGTAATTAGCATAGATTTTCATGATTGGCTATCCAAACACCACTGCGCATTGCATTTTCGACTCTCTTCTTGGTGTTTGGACATCCCGATGAAACACTGTCTCTCGTGTTTGATATATTACTTGAAGAACGCGCAATTCGGTAGGTTTCACCTTGGTTTTGTCGCATGCACTGCCTGCACATCCACCTCATGAAACCGGCAGCTGATGTGCATATGATTCCAGTCCTTACTGTAAGTTGAGTGTTACCTGTTTAAATTGCTCCAGTTGATCAGCATGTTCTTCCCATGGAAATTGTAAACAAAGGGAGTTGTTTCTCATCTTGTCAAAGTTGGGGTGCCTGCTAGCCACGACGAAAAAGAATTCTCGCCACAGGAGTGGCATGTGAACTGACAAAGGGGCAGATTTGCCATTGGCCTACAACACAATAATAGACCCATAAAAATGCATTTTAAATATAAATTTACAAATATCTGACAGCACAGACAACAAGGATTCCAGTATTATTTGATTTGACCTATTTTATGGCAACATTGCACTGTGTTGTGGTATCACTGATTAGTATTACTGTACAACAATTTAAAAAACGCAAGAAGCTGGGTATAGTTATGTACCTTTATACAGTCATGCATCCCAACACAGGCCAAAATTCATTGTCAATTAGAAATGTTATAAAAAGATATTGGAATGGTTTTCAATGTACATAAAAGGAATAAAAGCATTCTGTGTTAAAAGCCTTGAAAAATGGTACAATGCTTATGTATTTTCCATAAAAAGCCGGGTTTAACATAAGCTGATTAGTAGTTCCCTACAAAAGCTTCAGGCATAACAACAACAAACAGTTTCATCCTTTTCACATTGCATGTAAAGTTTTACTTGTGCATATTATGTGCACTTTCCCCAACAAACTTGTTAGATTATACATAGCAAACAAGTTCCTCACTAACATCAAGGGCCAAACAAGAATAATACGCCATATCACAGGTGTTACAAGTTACAGCAATTAAAGGAGAAGGTGACTCCAAAAAGTGCCTGCTATCCTGAAGAAATTTGTCTCAAAAGAAGCCCAAAATTCCACTTCGGAGGCTGCCATTTTGAAACTGTACTTAGCGGTCAGGCTGTGTATTCTGTCCGACTCAAAATTGCCAGGAAGAAGAAAAACCAGCAACTGACTTTGCATCCTTCACAAGGTCAACAAAGTATATTTTTTCCAAGCGATTATCCACTTCACTTTCTTCACTGCTATCATTTTCCAAGTTTGGAGCATGTTTGGCTCAAAATACCATTCAAGAGCAAGCATAACCCAGAGTGGTAGTTAAAAGATTTGTTGTAAGCCATTTGGACAAAATGATGTCATGCAAATACAGACTGGCTGCTGAGTACTGTTCAAAATGGCAGCCACAATGTTGAATATACAATGTAATGTTGAAGTATAATTCGTTTTTCAAGAACAACAGCAGTAACATAAAGAACACATGGAAAGGCCTGATAAATACCGTTTTCGGTAAAACACTACAACCTCCCAAAATACAGTCTACAAATTGGCAATACCATTTACACAC
>OZ026603.1:62500-67500 GCA_964020085.1 Micromussa lordhowensis | reverse complement strand
AGATTTGAAAACAGTAAACAGCATTTTTACTCTTGTACAGACTACTTGTTTATGTCTTAAAATGGCTAGAGCTGATTTGAAGGATGCGATTTTCGTAAAGTGGCACTTTAAACGGCTGAGAGAAACGGCTGAGAGAAATGGCTATTTAACGGTCTACAAACGGTTTACCAAGCCATTTGAAATGGTTTTATTGAACGGCTAAACGGTTTGTGAAGTATTCCGAACGGGCAACCTAAGCGTTTGAAAGATTCATGAAATTTCTCAAACGGTTTGCCAAACCGTTTGAACGGCTTAAGAAATTAAGAAACGGTTTATAAAATCTACGGAACGGTTTGTCATAACGTTCGATGTATAAAATTTCTCTACATTTAGTTATAAACTAGTACAAATTTCTCCTATCATGATTTTGGTAAATTCTGGTGCATTTTTAAGCATTAGTAGCTGTTTTTTTTTTGTCCATACATCGTCTTGTAATTTTACAGACGATGTATGGACAAAAAAAAAACTCTACATTTAATTATAAACTAGTACAAATTTCTCCTATCATGATTTTGGTAAATTCTGGTGCATTTTTAAGCATTAGTAGCTAGTTTTGCGAGCTCACGGAACTAATTTTTGTCATTATACCATATATTTATTCTAATGGTTACCCCCCAACAATGCAAAGGATTATGGGTATGTGCAAGTAGTGAATATATGCAGAGACGCTTTTGGAACTTTCTAGATTTACATAAGTATAAAAACTTGCGAGTTTAGCTGGATGTGGATAATATTTAGTGTGTGATCAAGGAATAAAGTCGTGTTGCCAACCGGAGTAGTTAACAGCGTCAGTGCTCCAAGCTCAAGTTTTTCAGAAGTCGCCTTTTCGCGACCTCCCTCTGTAAAATGGTCGACACTACGATAAATTTGGTCGCCAAAATCAAATCGTTTTCAAAGAAGGACACTTCGTGCAACTTTACATGCGTCTAGTACCGCTGACCAGAACGAGCCCACATTGAAATCGTTTGAAGAACGTTGTTAGCTTTCGTTTTAAAAAGTTTTTCTTGTTGAACAGACTTGTTTACCGTTAAGGAAAGTAAATAAAAGAAAAAAGAAACAGGCAAGAAAGACAAGCATACAAAAATTGTGATTAAATTTGTTTGGCTTAGTGATTATATTGGAAAAACCCTGTTGATGAACAATCAGCCTTTTCTACTGTACCAGTCGCCAATTTGCGACCTGCTCGTAAAATTTAGTCGCCATTTTCACTCGCCCTGGCGACCAAAACAGTCGCAGCTTGGAGCGCTGAGCGTCGGCAAGTCACTTACGAGGTGTTTATTTCTAAAGCATTCCGAAACCTTGCCGAAAAAATTACATCTCAGATATATCTGAGATGTAATTTTTTTTTTAAATTGTTCATTAAAATGGTAAAATGCTCTTTCTTTAAGCAAATAATTTATCAAAGTTTCTATGCTGAATATTTTGAAGTGTTTTGCTGCTGTGGCTTAATTAAAATTGGAGCTTCCCTTTAAATTACTGAAGGAAGTAATTCTGATTGATTCATTGATGAAGCCTGAAATCCTACCAAACTTGCATTAGTTTTGACAGGTCAGTAGCCCAACGCCATTCAATTGGGTTCCTGACTTTTTGTTTACAAACGGTTGACCAAGCTGTTCTAACGGCAGTTGGCTTTTTAATCAAATGGTTGACCAAACCGTTCGAATGGTCTGAGAAATTTAGCGAACGGTTGACCAAACCGTTCAAACGGACTGAGAAATTTAGCGAACAGTTGACTGAACCGTTCGAACGGATTGACAATTTTAGTGAACAGCTTACCAAGTCGTTCAAACGGATGAAAATTTTTTTGAACGGTTGGGCCAAGTCGTTCGAACGGATGCAAATTTTTTACGAACAGCTTACAATCGGTCCTGAAACAGAAAACCGTTAGTGTACGTTTTCGCGTGAAAGGTCACAAATGTTACTTTGCATTTATCAAAACCAAGCCAAAAAAGTTTTTCGCTTTAGGACCCATACACCATCTACAAACTTGTGACACCTGACAAAATGGAAACATTCATTGTACTAACACACCTTCTTCTCCAAAAGTGCAAGCCTTCTGAGAGCCTCTTTCTCTCCACCGACCCAATCATCTTGTTCATGCTCTTCCTCGTCCAGCTCAAGGGCATCGTACGGCGGTACTCCATAAATCCTATCATGATTATCTTCAACAGGAGTCTGACAATTTTCAAACATTTCCTGGTCAACATCAGGTGCACAGCTGGCTGGAGTGCCAAGCTTTCTTACGAGGCACTCAAATTGTTTAAATGTAACTGGGACATTTCCATGATTCAACTCAACAACCCTACAATAAGAAGTAAAGATTTGAGCTATCTATTTGTAGAAAGCCCTAAGGTTTATCAAAGGCTTTGTAAATTTTCACAGTTTTCCCATTCACCACATGCTTTGTTTAAGACAACCTGTGATTATTTGAAACAGACAAGTTTCTTGGTACTTGTAACAGACAAGTTCATAGTGTTCAAGTTCATGCTTTGTTTAAGCAACCTGTGATATTTGAAACAGACAAGTTCATAGTGTTCGAGTGACAAAGAAACATAGGAACTGAACCAAAAATTCCCTTCATTTAAGACCATACTATTCAGCACATGCTTTGCAAACTGCAATGCAGCAGCAGATAAACAATCTATCCTGGAATAATATTACAAAACTATCAACCCTCTCGTTTGACAATGAATACATGTACCTTGTTGAGGCTAATCAACGTTCAGCTAGACTGGGCAAAAGATCAACACTTGCAGTGCAGTGTTGCAAATTTTAGTTTTTAGCCAATCACAAGGTGACATATTGTCCAGTCTGTTGTGCATTAGTTTTCACATGGGTAAAACGTATATCAACCAGCATTTCAAATTTATTCATCTCAGGTCATGGATGGTGGCTAATCAAACAATTCTATGGCTGCAAGCAGAGGTTCACTCTAGCCTTTCTGCAAGCAGAAAGATAAGGGAATTTCTGTCTCACAGGATATGAAGGTTGCAATAGGTCAGTCTTAACATCTTTATTACAAAGAATGGTCACTCATTTTTTTTTTTATGTGGAAAGAGTCTTTGGTGAAAAGAGCTACATTTTCTGAAATAGCAACTATTGTTATATACCTCGTTCTTGAAAGCACACCGACACATGTACATGAATAGTCAGGACTTCTGCAATAGGCCACTTTCGATATACATTAAAATTCAGCTTGTTAGTGAGGCCTGGAGGACACAAACAAAAGAAATGAATAAACATGCTTATTCAATTTTCTTTTGTGTCCTCTAGGTCTCGCTGCCAAACTGAATTTTAATATATCGAAAGTGGTCTATTTCTACCAAGAATTTCTTAAAAAGAGGACCACCTCGCAAAGTATACCCAAATATCCGAAGCGTTCTCGTACATACAAGACAAAGTTCTCTCTGATTTTACGCACGGAATTTCCGGAATTTTTCATTTAATGGCTCGTATTTCGGCAATTCAACAATTTTTGGTTTTCTACGAAATATCCCTATTATTAGCCGCACTCTAAAAGTTCGGGAAGTTTTAGTGAAAGTTAAAAGCCCTCAACATTTACACTTTAGGAGTCGGAAATTTCGTTAACTCCAAGTAATTTAAGCTTATATGACGGGTCAACAATGACCAGAAACCGAATATTTTTAATACTACCTGCCAACTCATTCGGTTAGTTAGCCGATTTTTTGGAAAATCCCTCACTTTTATTATGGTCATCTCCTAACCAGTTTCTTCGGACAAATTGCAAGGAACCTCCTACTTTAGCCTATGTCGTCGAGCCAACTCGAGAAGTTAAGCTTACGTAACGTGTGCGCGCCGGAACAACAGACAACTAAAATTACCCGAGCACTACCATCGTTCAGTTATCGAGAAACACTAGCCATCAAGATGAAAAATGTGCTTCAAGAGTCAGATTAGGCTGAATAAAAGTTTATAAGCAGAAACTGTTAAAGACATGACGATTTAACTAGCCACTTACTCGTCAATGTTGTAGAGTGTGTGCGATGAGGATACCAGAACTTCAACTCCTTGTGATTCAAGTAAACGTTTCACGGAGTCGTCTCGTCTTTGAGGGAAAGGTTCACCATCGTATTCATACGTTACTCTTGTAATATCCCACTGCTTAATTAATTTCGGAAAGACATCAATCGGTTGTCCCCGCACGATGAAGAGACGGGAGTTGAATCTTCGAAGACTACTATCTAAGTCAAGTAAGCAATCCAAAAGAAATCGCCACTTGTTTCTCGATATATTTATCTCGTTTAAAGAGTCAACGTCGAGAAAAAATACTGCTCTGAAAGTAGAACTTCCATGTATTGCCTGGCGAAGCGACGGATTGTCGTGCAACCTAAGGCCTTTCCTAAACCAGTGGAGTGAGTTCACGTTTGCATTCATGTTTTCTACCTCGGACTGAAAGAAAGCTGTAGCATGTTAAGTCACAAAGTTAGTCGCATCCAAAGGAATACCCATAATATACGATCACGGCCATGACATCGATTTACGCTCCACACTTAACGAAAACCTCAGCACCATTGCACTTGCTTAGAACAATAAGCGGAGGCGCGTTTTCTTGTTGAATAACATCTATCGATGGCCAGACACGTGAAATCCCAGATGGTTCTTTCCAACACATCCTGTGATTGGCCAGCAGACTTTATATAATAGATAGCTATTTCTGATTGGATAAAAATCCTCAGCGCGTGGAATGTGTTCTCGTGAGCTCACACGAGCCACGAATACAATCTCCAAGTAGGAGAAAACCTCTAAACTTGCTACAACGTGCCTAAACGTGGAATGGGGAAATATTCAATTGGAGTGTAGCTTTATCATTATTCAGTGTGAACCAATCCGCCATGATTAACTATAAGTTACGTGCAGGCGCTAGGCTGGCATGCAAGTTTATGCAGAGCTAGTAAATGGCTTTTCCACACTGTTTTAGATTTTAAGGGGAGTAAGTTTCT
>OZ026603.1:0-52500 GCA_964020085.1 Micromussa lordhowensis | reverse complement strand
CGTCGCTGTTTTAGGAGAAAAACTGTTCCTGAATAATATATTTAGACGTTTTGCTTGTTTTAGCAGCAGCTATAGCTATGTTTTAGTTTTAATCCAAGCCTTGTCAGCAATCCTTGTACTTTTCTATTCATATACATACATTTTTGCTTCGATCAGTGTTTTCCTTCAATCAAGATTGATGCATATAAGTTCCTTTTTCTGTGTAGGGAAACATTTGTTAATATATAGATATAAGCTTCTAAGATGAAAGGTATTGTTAATAGTCACAGTCATAATAGTGGTTACTTATTAATCTCTTTATATTTACATTTTCCCGCTGTTGTTGTACTTTGTATCGTTACTTGAAAACTAAGGATACAAGTAGGTCACGTAAAGAGGTAATGGTAGCTTCCCCACAATATATCAGTTCTAACGAACATTTATATTATTATTATTTATATTATTATATTATTTCTTATCCTATGTATATTATGAGTCTTGCGTCGTTTGAACCTCTAGCTAAGTTTCTTTGGAATGACAAAAGCGTGTTGTTGTGCCTGGGTCGGTGGACCTTGAAAGGTATGCGAAGACTACAGGACATAGCAATCATGATGTTTTAAGTCAAAAACGGTTTGGCGCCCCCGTATATCACGGACTTATTCGTTGTCTCTAGTACTCATTATAATTTAAGAAACTCAGATTTCATAATACCAAGAATCAGGACAGTTGCATACGGTCAACACAACCTGTCGTACCTAGGCCCTGTCCTATGGTCAAAACTCGAAAAATCTACTCGGCTGCCTCACTGGAAAAACGAGTAAAACAGGTTAATAGTCTCCTGGACATTGAATGTAAAGACTGTTTGTTACGTAATAATTAACCAATCATTTTATATATGTAAATACATATACATACATATCTAGTTCATATCTTGTAATTTTTAAAGTAATTTTAGCACTAGGTAATTAGGTGTCCCCAATTAGCACACGTTGTACACTAGAGATTTTGACACGGTAATAAAGTTTTTATTTATTATTATATATTATTATTTATATTTGTTTATTATTGTTTATTATGTACGTAAATTATAGCCCAAATTACGAGAGTTTTAATAACGCGTCTTTCGGTTATCGTTTTACGGAAGTGTAAAATATCGTAAACGTCTATGACTTCTTGCAATCGGCGCTTCTCAAACTCGTTAATAATTCATCAAGTTTAAACAAAGGAAATCATGACCGTGACGGTGGTTTGGATATCCGGTCTTAATTAGCATAGCTTTTGACGATTTTAATTCTCCGTTTACTCCTTAGTTTTTGTTTCGATTGAGAAGATATATCAAACACTCGAGACAGTGTTTCTTCGGCTATTCAAACACCTCGAATTTCGTCAAAAATACTCCGCTGCGCGTCGTATTTTCAACTCTCTTCTCGGTGTTTGGATATCCGGATGAAACACTGTCACTCGTGTTTGATGTATTACATAAAGATAATAATATATATATATAACTTTATTTCACTCGTACATTTACAATTTTATAACAATGGAATACAGATACAAAGAAAAGAAAATGTACCAGATTAGTCTGGACACTGAATAGGTTGACGCAAACTCGCATTTTGTTATAGTCTGATCAGGAAAAAAAGAGAAATTTGCGAAAAATTCAGACATCTGCAAAATGGAAAATGGGCATTCAGCCGCCGTAAAATATCGCAAGCAATCTGTATACGACTTTTTACAATGTGCGTAGTCTCTCCGTGATCTTTACGCACTATCGTTTTCAATGCGCAAAGACGTTCTTTACGAAAGTGTAAAGAGGTTCGTAAAGACGCTTAAAGAGGATCTCAACGCATTCTTTACGCCATCTTTACGGATTCGTAAATTTAAAATTTCATGCCGTGTTAGCTGTAAGCTGATCATGGATTTCGTAACAACATTATCAAAGTAGTCTGCGGATACACTCGACTATCGCCTCGTAGATCCACAGCCACTTTGACAATGTTATGACGAAATCTATGATCAATAACAGGTCAGACGCATGAAAAACTGAAGTTACTTTGTTAATTGGCTTGCATTATTGTTGTTTAACAATTGTACGTGATTGTGAACAGTAGTTCACCCTTGGTGTAGAAAAGTTAATGATCTTCAATTTTTGTGTTAGGCTAGTTTGATATTTTTAAGACTCGACTAAAACGAAATAGAAAAGAGTAGAGAGAGTAGAAAGAGAAGGAGAAGGGAAGAGGAAAGAGGACATGAAAGTTAGAAAATGGGCATTCTGGGCCAGCCAGAATTCCCAAGGTCAATTTTTGGACCACTTTTTGGTCTGCCAATGCTATAATTAATTATATTTTTTTTCGAAAATGGGTGAAAACAGTTTTTTAAATTGTGGACTTCATTGGCATTCCAGAAGAGATTTCGCTCAAAAAATAAATAAGGTTTCCAGACTACTATGATTTTCTACGGAACGATAAAAAAACATGTTTAGATATGCCCTTGCCATTGAAATGTTTTGATTTTACCAGAGTTTTTGTTACCAGAGTTTTACCAGCTTGATCTTGACCTTGAAATTAAACAACCGCACTGTGATTCACAGCTCCTAAACTCAAGTGAGCAATGTTTGTTTCATGAAACAGATGCTACCAAGTAGTTGTCAGCGAGATCAACCCCTTTGATGAGGCCATTTGTTTTCGCTGTTCGCATGTTTAAAGTGCAGTGTAACTGCAGCTGAAATGATGTAATCGCCAGATAATGAAATCTGTGACACCTATTTTTTCGCACAGAGCATTTGACGGGCCGCTACAAAGTCAGTGTGCGACAAAGAAAAGCATCATCTCTCTTGCCGTTGCCATGTCACCGTTGTCATGGCAACCAATGGTGACACCATAGCTATCTAAATTTATCCTTTTTTCTTGTTTAGAAATGTGTACTCAAAGTTTTTTCGTTATTAATTCTGGTGTTATAGAGATCCAATACCAAAGAATATCACGATGGAGATGTTTAAACTGTTTCGACCCACCTTAATTAAGCTATGGCCTTTTTCATTCCAGCCCTTTTCTTTAGGGCATCCGCTGTTCTTCCATCTTGAAATGGGAAATCGGCATCTCTCAAAATAGCAGTCCACTGTCCAAACCCTTGCTTAGTTATCCCTTCCTTCAGAAAATTGTCCTCTTCTGTTGTGAATTTCTAAACAGGACGAATGTTCCTCTGAGAGCGCAAGTTTCTTTTAAGCAGGGCGTCCGTTTTGGGGATGGAACTGATATTGTATACTGTTTCAACTGAAGACCCGGCGTCGGAAGTTGACTCTCCGAGTCTTGCGCAGACGTCCTTGTCCACTTCTGAACCCAGTGGCACCTTGAAGTTTTTCTGTAGACAGTCGTGACCCTTCAAAGTGAAGTGATAGTGAACTTTAGCAACAACGGAGCTGTGTTTTTGATCTTCTGTCAAAATTCTTTGCTCTTCGCTGGTGAGCTGATTGAGGCTTTCCGTTTCAACAATTTGGCGATAACGGGTAGAATGAATGTATTTTCCAATTGCATCAAACACCAGCTTGCTCATAATCTCGCACAATTTAACATGTTTGCCGCCATTTCTGTTGACGAGAACGAAATCACACTCAGTGGTGTAAGCGATGATCTGACGTGCGACGATAGCCATTCAGCACTTGCACGTTTGCATCGGACAAAATCAAAGAATCGAATCTATACTTTCCAGCAGCCTTAAACGTTTTTTTTGATCAATAAATCCACCCTTTTCCTTAGCTGCAGCAATCATGCCCACCGTCAAATATTGATAAGTCATGGGACGTGAAGTTTACTTTGATGAACAGATACATGGCTACACTGAAATTTCGATTTGCAAATCTTCACGATATTTTCGTAGCGCGGCAACTCCTACATTGTTGCCCAGTGGCCTTTCCAGTGTCTCGATGTCGAAATCTTGTGTCCACTGCAATCTCATCATCTTTGCAACTGTCTTTCGTGCTCTTTTGAGGTACAACTCTGTTGCAGAGAACTTTCGAAGCACTGCCTCTGATGCGCCATGAAGTTTTCGGAAGTCGATCATTTCAGAAATAGCATCTATGTAGCCCAAACGCCCACCATGTCCGAGCTTGCATTCGTCTTGTAAGTAGTAAACTTGAACAACAGATTTGGAGAACACAGACTAAAGTCGACATCGCCAAAGGTCAACTCTTTCTCATCTTCACAACAAAATCGAAGAAACTTAAAGTACCTTTTCACTATGATTTGTTGAGCTGCACGATCTTTCTTGCAACCGCCACCACTTCCAGTCATTCATTTGGTGAGTACCTCGCCGATCTCACACGATAATGAAAACGAGGGAAGTAACTGCATGCTTTGTGGTTTCACTTGTTTGATCTTGAATTGTGTTTTCCAATGGAAAAGGTCTTTCAACCTTTAACGAATCTGCGATTTCTTTCGAATTGGGTTTTTCGTCAAAGTAAAAGAACAAACTGTGCTTGGTATTATTAACATGTTTTCTGCAGCCTCTTTGACTTTGAAATCCATCATGGTCACAGTATTGGGCTGTGATACAAACTGTGGGTTTCTTCCTTTTCCAAGTGTAGCCGTTTTGGTTTGGGTGATGCACCATCGATATCCGATCAATCGCCTTTGCACTTTTTGCTCATTTTGTCTTTTTAAGAACATTTGGCCAACGAAATCTCCTTTCAATCTGAACCAAAACCAAGGAACTGATGGCTAATAAAGGAACTGCACACCGGTATCTGTTTGTATTTGCCAAGGCACGCCCCTACTTGCCCGACCTCATTACTATTGTGCAAAATTCATAACAGTTAGATGCAAGCAAACTTGTCCATGCAGGTCTGTGCGCGCCCTATTGTTTGCTTTACTTAAAATTAATTTGGGAACAAAATAGAATGCGAAACAAAATTACCCGAAATCTGTTCCCAAATCACCAATTTGTGAACAATATGTTCCATTCACAGACAGGAACTCGGATAAAAACGGTCCTAAATTATCAATTTGGGAACAATACGTTCCATTCCGGCACAGCTGGGAATTCGGAACAACTGAAAACGGTCCTAATTTACCAATTTGGGAACAAATCGTTCCATTTACAGATAGGAACCCGGAACAAAACAGTCCTAATTTATCAATTTGAGAACAATATGTTCCATTTACAGTTGGGAACTCGGAACGAAATGATCCTGTTTCGTACTAGAGTGAACGTTTTGTTCCTACATTGTATAAGAGAGTCAATAGGAACACAAAAATGAAGCCGGAACAGTCGATACTGGAGGAACGTTCCTTTTGATATATCGGAACAGCCAACGAAACATAAAATCCGTGAAAAAACGGGGCAAGGAGTGAGAGAAAAACTCAAAAAACCGTAAGATAAACGCTTCGGTGAAATGGAAGCAATCCTTAAAATCTGGTGGAGTTTATTTCGCAAAAAGGCAGCAAAACACGCTATGATGAAAATTTGGGAAATGTATAGCAGGAAGAGGTGTAAACCCTAGATAAAACTGTGGTGGCATCGAAACCTATTTATAACGAATTGAAGTAAGCAAGGCCTCCCACTTCGACTAAACTGACTGTAATTGCGTTTAGTCGGAGAACAGAGGGATCCTGAACAGCCTAGAAGACGTGTAGGTTCTAACTCAGTAAACAAAGTATCTGTTTGATAGCTTTCGATATACACGTCATGCAGTGTCCGGGAATTATACGTTGGATACAGCTCAGTGCATCACTCGACATGTAATTTGTTCGCCCTCAGCATGAATTACTTATTACACCCATTGTCTGCTGCAAAAATTTCGTGACTTATCCCTCTCCAGCAGCACACCTCAGTGTTCCGAGCAACGCTAGGCAATGGAGAGTTTGAAAACCAATTAACTTGATTTGCTCTCTAAATTGTGAATCAGTGGTGCAACACGATGTTATCTATTTTCACAAGATAAAACAGTAATTAGAAATGCGAAAAATCTGATGACAAATTAACATATTTTGTTTAAATTTTTGCTTCGCGCCATTGGAGATAAAAAAACGAGTGACTGACGAAACAGACGGAGTTGTATTTTGTTTTTGTAATGTTAACGTCCCCAAACCGTTGCGCAGAAATATTTTAATTAATGGAGAGAACGCGAGGCTTTGTTAATCATCAACTTTTGATCAAGGTCTAAGTTCTCGAGAAAAGCTACACACTCAAAATGGACGCAACCCAAGTAGTGCTGCTTTGGCTGAGCGCGTGTGTGATTCTATTTGGTGTTTGTGGCAATCTGCTTGTACTGCTTGGAGCCTACAAAGAGAAGTCACTTCGAAAAGTGCCTTACAAGTTCGTTTTGAATTTGTGCGTTTGTCATCTTATCGCGTTACTTGTACCATACATGGTGTTTGTGCTGGCTTTAAGCAAAGGAGAGTTTAAATTTAGTTCCGCAGTTTGCAAATGCCAGGCTTACATGGCGTATACGCTAACCATGGAGATCATGGCAACAATGATCCTTATCAGCATCAATCGCTATATCAGGATTGTACAACCCGTGAAATATCCGTTTATTTTTACTGAAAGAAGCACTGTGGTCCTAATTGCAGCCTCTTGGTTGGTCTCCGCGCTGGGAAACATCTTCCCATTAATCGGGTATGGGAGATACGGGTTAAACAACCCCGGCGACTATATGTGTGCGTTGCGAGTATCTGAAAGCGTTATTCAGATAACTGTCGGCGGAGCGTGTATTATTATTGCCGTTATTATCATAATAACGTGCTACGTTCGAGTTTTGAGCACTATTAGAGCTCTAAACCGAAGAGTTCGCTCATTTAACCGAGGAACGGTAAACAATCAGCGAAGCAGATTCAGTGTCGTTCCTCGGGAATCGAGAGGTGAGGAAATTCAGATTGCTATAACTTTATTTCTTCTGGTTGTCATATTTGGGATTTGCTGGAGTCCAACTGTAGCTTCAGTTGTTATCAACGCCATAACTGGAGAGCCAACCTCGCATCTTGCAGGTGTAATACGTGTGAACGCGCTTGTCTTAGAGACGGTAGCGGATCCAGTTGTTTACGCCATAAGGAATAAAATGTTCCGACAAGTTTTAAGGAAGACACTTACATTTAAGAAACGCTCGTGAAAACCAACTTTGAGACTCAAGCATATAAAAGTCACCCGTTTGACTTTCGTTTTCTGTTAGACTCTTACACTGAGAGAATTCAGATGTGTTTAACAAGCTATACAGGAAGTGAGAGCGTGCGCTCTGCAATCAAACTCCCGCAAACGAGCACAATGAGTTTGTCGAACTGGCACAGTGGTGGCTTAAATACCACATTTAGCTACGTACTAGAAGGGAACACAGATTCACCATGATCAAAACGCAAGGGTAAAGAGTGGTCACGACAGGCTGTGGTCTCGAAAGTCATGATTTGACCAAGAGAAATCTACGACCTTACAAGCGCAGTCAACTAAAAGAGAATAATCAGAGAATAATCCTATTTAACAACAGTTGTTACGCATCTCAATCCTGAACAAATTTAAGCACTTTATTTTCCCTGGGCTCGATATCCACCGGTTTACTACAGTCCGGTCCATGTTCCTCCCTGAGAAGAGGAGCGCTGGCTCCTTTTCCGGACAGCGGTTGATAATCGAGCCGATACTATCCCTCGCTTACATGTTTATTGTCATAAATGTACAAAAACATAAATTGCAAATGAAAATAAAAATGTCTTAATTGGCGAGTGATGCATGTTAAAAATAACGCTCATCTTCAAGGCTTTTGAATGATTTGCTAAACACAGTTTGTAATAAGCGGGTTCAGGACCTTGTGCTTCTTTTTTACAATGAGTCCTCAAGGTGCATGAAAATGAGACTAATTAATCAAAGTGAACTTCATTTAATTGAAAATGAACGTGCAAGTGCAACACATTTTTATACGAGTGATTTTGCACCGACTCGTTTTACCGCCAGCAAAAGGCATAGCTGTTTGTGGCAATCTGCTTATACCGCTTGGGAGAACTCGAAAAAAGGCTGTGGAAACACTCGACTGTCGGCTCGTGTTCCCACAGCATTTCTCATTCTCCCAGACTTCCACTCGTCTTTCTATGACTCGAAGAAACAACGTACTGTCAAACAGGTTTCCCACAAGTACAACGTGCCCGATTTTAAGAACATCACTCGCCCTAGGCTGGGAGGTTAAATGACGTTTTCTCAGAGAATGTATGGGAATTAACACACTCTTGTCCATGCTAAACGGACGCATCATGACCCCAGACGACCATAGGTTGAATAAAGAAGCTATTAAGTGTAAATGGATGATTTATACGTCCGTTGTTATTTTTCTGTTCGGCGTGTTCAAAGAACGAGTAACGACGCGAAACAGCCTTGCTTCCAAAACAACTTGTTATAAGCAAACTAAGGTAGATTTAACATTGGGTCTACAGGTGTAAAAGTTTGGAATAATTTAGATGAAGTATTAAACACCTCTTCCTTAACAGTTTCAAAAACACAGTTAAGTTTAACACCTTACAATCATTTTGCCAACGTTCATGAGTTTTCATCTGGCGCTTCTAGTGAATTATGTATTACTAATTTACTTCATTTCTAGGTATTTAGTGACTTACTGATTTATTCCTCTTACTTATTTTTTCCCTTTACTTTGTCTCCTTACTGCTCTCCCCTTTTCACCTTTGCTGTCAACCATCTTCTTTATATAAATACTATTTACTTTCACTCAGCTGGATTAGCTTTTAAGTTATTCTAGGTGAATTTACCTACTTTTCTGTTTCAATGACTTTTTTTTGTAACCAAGAGTTTTCATTTTTTGGCAATAGTGTGTTGCTGGTAAATCACTACGTTTAAGACGGATGAAATCCAGACACCTTAGAGCTCCTACGTTTTATTTCGCCACTTGCTAAACTTCATTTAGAAGATTACACAACGTTCAATACTAACACCAGTGAGTAGTTGCGCGACGAACCAGAGATTGCAAAAGAAAGTTACAGATTATAATACATGCACTTTTTCTTCAACGTTCCCCGGGCTAACAGAAAAAAAAACATTTTCAATAACTTACTACATCTGCAAGGGAGAGGTTTCTTCCTTTGCCCTGAGGGACAGACGAGAAACTCCCCGCGTGACGGCAGAGCAGACTATCTTGTAGAATGCAACTTATAGCATGTTAGTTACGACACCGACGAAGTCGGTCAAGCAGTTGAGCAATTATTGAGGTGAAGCCGCTAGAATGAGGAGTAGGGTGGGGTGAAGGAAGCTGTTGTCTCTACCACACCACCCCTCGTTCTTTGCTATAGTCCAACAAACCCACCAGCTACATGCCAGTTGGGTAACAGGATGCATCAATTCAATTGAATTAACTAACGATTTGGCGTTCATTCTTTGGTAACGTCCATATTTTCCATTTTTGCCTCTAAACAACCTTCACTCTGGGCGCCAACTTTGTTCTTCGACTTCTTCTTCTGTTTTTTCGCCTCTGGTTTCTCGTCAATTGGGGCAGGTTTAACGAATTTAATAAAATCCAAACCCTCGGGAAGCAGTGGCTTTAGGACAGGAGGAAGAGCAATTCCTTCTTCTGTTTGGTAATTCTCCAACAACGCACAAATGGTTCTCGATACAGCGCACATTGTGGCGTTCAACATGTGAACATATTCAGTCTGAAAAATACATTTCAACATCATAAATACACTGGCATTTTGCAAACTTTCAGAAACAGAGTGATGAGTACGAGCAACTGAGACTTCCCTTTTTCTGTTTTTTTTTTTTATTTTTTTTATTTTTTCACAAAGAAGACAGCAATCTTTCCAGATACAGACAAAAATCTCCCGAAAGAAAACAATGGGGAGCAGTCTAGGATTACACATGAAGTGCTCTCCACAACAGAGTCCCTGAAGAACACCTTCGCTCATGTTGTAGTTGTTGTTTACCTTTCCTAGAGATGAAGAGTGGGTCTCAAGCAGTTAACCGAACACGAGAATGAAGAGGAGAGAAGACGAAACAGACAAAAGTCTTATCAAATTATAGACGCCAGGGAGGTTGAGAAAGATTGAAATCCCAGCTTTATGGTAGACGTCAGATACTTATTAGATAAAAGAAAGTGTGGTTCAACAATTCTGTGACAGCTTGTCAAGTACTTGAGAATACTCGTGAATACTTGTACTATGTTCTGATAAAGTGACGACAATAATAAATTAATTAGAAAATAAGAAATTAATTGCACAGTACTGTGTGGTACTTTTGCCAAAGAGCGGCAAATGGTCATGCGGCGGGGAATCTTCAAACAAAATGCCAGAGGTTGGTATACCTGTGCCCCCATTTTCTTAGTCTGTCCAAAACGAACTTGCAATCTTCTTGCTTGGTAATCTGTGCAGTTTGAGCAGGAAACAAGTTCACGGAAAGCTCCACTTCCTGGAAACCAAGCCTCCAGATCATACTTCATGGCCGCTGCATTGTTCAGCTCACCTGCAGGCAGGTAACGCGGACATATTTTTAATTACATTTCTTAATGTAATTACATTTTACAGCTGGACTGGCCCGCGGATAGCTAAGCTATTCTTGGTGGGCCAGTCTATCAATAGTTACGAATGTTTTTTTAATATATATATCTATGTATATATTATTATAATTATTATTATTATCCAAGACAGGGACTTAGAAGTAGAAAATGGACTGGCTGGACTGAGTTAATTTTTTTGTTTTTATTATCTATTTCTTTTCTGTCAGGTTGTTTTTCTATATTATTATTACTATGACAATTGTTTTTATTACTATGTCTTGCCGACACTTTTTACTTGTAAATACATTTTTATTAATACTACACGTACAAAGAACTAGCAAGATTTTAGTATTTTTAGTTTTTTAATAGCTTTGTTATTACTGTTATTCTTTTATCCCAGATTTTCGCTGATCTAAGGAACTATGAACAATAATTTGAAAATGGACATAATATGAAAACGAGATATTAGATGATGTAAGTTGTTACTTTTAGTTCTAAATTTTGGCATTGTATTATTATTTTTATTATTATTAATCATAATTATTATTATAATTATTATTATTATTATTATTATTATATTATTATTATTATATATTCTATATTATTATTATCAATAAATAGAAAAATAGAATAAAAGTAAATAAAATAAAAACGAAAAAATGAAAAAAATGTAAAAACTAAGGGGTTAACCACTACTACTACTGACATTTTAATTAAGAAATGATCTTGTGAACCTCAATCAAAGAATCTTCGTTTTCGAGAACACTCAGTAGTTTATTTTTAATTCTGATTTTGAATGATTTCTTCGGTAGTTCTCTCATAGAGCTTGGTATCTCATTCCATAATTTAGCACCAATTCTCGAAAAGGCGTTTTCTTGTATTTCAGGTCTTGAGGGTTTTATGTAAAAATTATCGGAAGTAGAAGAGCGTGTGTTGTAAGAATGGACACTGGATGTTTTCTTAAATAAATTCCGTATGTTAATTGGGGCAGAAGCAGTGCTAACGTCGTGCATCAATTCAGATAAAGTTTTATAATATAAAAAGTTCAGAGGCAAAAACTTAGCGTTAATAAACAGTGGAATGGTATGTTCATTTCGCTCCGGCGAAGGGCTAACGCTCGAAACGTTAGCTTTCGAATCTCTTTACGGTGGCCAATTCACCTTCTCAACTCAGTTGATAAAACCAAATTATCCTCTTATACTTCCCACAGACGCAGCACGACAGTTTCTCTAGAAACTTATCCCCTCTATTCATTTTCCTTAACAGTTATATTTTGGTAGCATATTTTCACTACTCGGGGATGTTTGCAATAAACTTTGTAACATCGCCGCTACAGCGGGCCGGGGAAAAAATCCGGCCCGTGGGCCGTATCGTAAAAAGCTGGACCGGTCACGTGCGCGTGATTAGCCAATCAAATTTAAGGATTTAGGATTCCGGCCCGCTCAGATGCTTTAAAAAAAGTTAAATATTTAATAGGGTGTGGAGAGGTACAAAGTGTCTTAATTTTGCAAGAAGACCTACGGTTTTAATAATTTTTAAATGATAAACTCAATACGATTCTTCCAAGAAACATTATAGTCAATAAATAATCCTAGATTCTTAACGTAATCTCCGCAGTCTAGGGAAACGTTCATATTCTTCTCATTGTCAAATATGCTTTTTTAGGTTGAACGGATAGTCTCTCATGGACGGAATATAACAAGGTTTAACTTGTTTGATGTTAGCCAAACATACAATTTATGTAGTTTAGCATTCACAGTATGTTCTAATGACTTTTTGTCCCCATATGAGATATTAGTGTTATCAGCAAAAAGATAGAAGTTGAGTTTTTTGGAAGAGGTGCAAATATCATTGATATACAATAAAAACAGTAATGGGCCTAATACGGAACCTTGTGGTATACCACCAGTCGTTAAGGTTCTTTCAGAGATATGTGAACCAACTTGTTTTGTTTCTGTCTGGTCTTGTAAATAGGATGAAAACCATAATGTTTAAGTTTACCGTGTAAGATGGCATGATCTACTGTATCGAACGCTTTCTCTATAAGAACACCACACGAAAATAGACGTTTGTCCATATTGCTCTGAATAGTGTTAACTACATGTCAGTAATTGCATGCTGGGTTGAGTGTTCTTCACGAAATCCGTATTGAGAGCGATAAAGTTTGTCTTCTTAATTTATGAAACCTTTCATTCTTTTGTAAATCAATTTTTGAAACATTCTGTTTAAGTTACACAGTAAACATATTGGTCTATGATTATTTGGTTCAGTTTCAAAATCTGCCTTAAAATTGGGTATGATTTTTGACATTTAAGTTTGGCTGGATATGTTCCAAGTGATATAGATGAATTAAAGATTTCTGCTAAGACATAACGAAAGATACAACATATATTGTAAACAAGAACTTTACACTGAAGGACAATACAGCTTCAAGTCACAGAAGGCAAGGAAACAACTCGCCGGTATCGATTTAAACAACTGGGTGAGAGAGGCACTGTAAGAATAAGGAAAGTACAGTACAAAGGTAACCTTGTTATGTCTCATGATTCAGCTAGTAGCAACTCCATAAAAACGCTGTTCAAAAACTGCCTGCTTAACTTGCACAGTAAATAAACGCTTTTTTAACATTGCTTACCAGAAACTATATTAACTATTCTGTACGGAATTCCCAAGGCCTGGTTAAATTCCTCGGAATTGCCAATCATCTCATGGAAAATCTGCCAGGAAATGCCATCATGAGGGGAACAGATAACAAACTGTTCTACCTAACAAGCAACGAGAAAGTTATACTCTGACAAACTGCACCGTTTTCCATTATTTGTAACTTACATCAAATGAACAAAAAACAAACAAACAAAAGCAATTTTCACATCAATACATATATGTACAACTGCTTACTGTATTTTGCGAAACGAAACGAGAGATTTCTTAGAGATAAATATAAGAGGAATAGAACAGAAGAAAAATGCAAACTTACACCGCACTACGTAACTTCCAAAATCTGAATTTTGAGAAATGAGCTCTTAGAAAGCCGTGGTAACATTTGTTTTCTTTCCTTGCATTCACCAACGCTGAACGAGTCCAAAGAGTGTCCGTGTAGGAGGCTACCAACGCTGTTTTGGAACTTAGGATCTTCCATTCTACCGACTAATGACTCAACATGCCAGCGATATACATAGTTACAATACCAGATATGCAGCTGCTTAAAATTTACTCAAACCACGCATAAGAACAAATATTTATAGGAACACAGGCGATTTCTTTTCAGGCAAAAGATCTTTGGAAATAACTTCCTACCCATTTCAAAGAACTTAGCATATTTTCTTTTTCAAAAAAACATTTACTGACATACCAATACCCGAACAAGTTAATTTTTGTTTTTTGTTGTAAACTGTAAATTGCAAATACTTCCTTCATCTCTCCTGTCCTACAATTGGACATAACTAGACTGGATACTAATTCGAAAAACTAATTGAGCCTCCAGTCTCATATAAACAAGATTATAACAGTTACCTCACTAGTAAGACATGCTGTTTAGATTACATAAACTTAAAATATTATAGAATTCATATTTATAACGAGAAAATAAAGGTGTTGTATGTACTCATTTCGTTTCGCAAAATACAGTAAGCCGTGTGGCTCCATCTACATGTACACTGTGGAAATTAATGTTGTCTGGAGGTCAGTTCCCAGGTTATAACAGCGAGTCCATACTGTCACAATTCACATCGGATACAGAAGCACACAGTTCTCCCTTCCCTGGGAATTTAACCCGAGTTGTTTATTATACGAGGTTGACAAGGCCCAAGAAATTTTGATAGTACACTGTACAGAAATTCGAGAAATTTCGATTTCGACAGTACAAACATACTGTCTTTGCAACGTTCGTTGACATTATTTTAGTATCAACCCTTTCATCTTTCTAGCAAAGGAAAGGAACCTTATAAGCAGTGGGTCTGACATTAATTTTGAGTCTTTGGATCAAATCCTGCAGTGTGACCATTCCGTTGAGAGAATCTGATCAGTACATTTTTAGTGCCTTCTAATAAAATTCAGTCTACTTTGGCACATTACTTCCAGGTAAAATAACCAGTTTTAAGAGACTTTTCTCTTATCACAGGGACGGTTAATTACACAGACCTTTTGAAACTGATGCACCCTGAAGATACCACGCGTGTCTCGTCCATGAGCGCCTGCTTCCTGTCTGAAACATGACGAGAAGCCAGAATATTTCTTGGGAAGTTCGTTAGCCGCCATCCATTCTCCGCGATGAAATGCTGCAATTGGTTGTTCACTAGTTGCAATCAGGTATCTTTCTTCATAGCCTGCCTCATCAGAACCTTTTCCAATAACCTGAAATCATTTAAATTAAAAGGAACAATTCTTAACAGTGCCAAAATGTAATGAGAAGTTTGTAAGAGGAGGACACAACACTATTGCCATCTTGGAATACCAAGAGACTGTGGCACATTCGAAATTTCAGCATGCAAATCAACAAAATTTCTAAAGAAATGATATTGGTTAGTCAGTTGAGAGTTCAAAGTTCACTACACAAAAGACAGCAGAATGTGATAATTTCATTGTTATACAGGTTTTGTTATCAGTGTACCAATTGGAAATAACATTAACCTTGTTTTATAAATTGGAATAAAGACCATGGAAAATGGAAAGGTGAAAGTGTGGATGAATATCCTATCTTGTTATCATTTTGTACTTTTAAAAGCTTCAATGTCATGCATATTGATAATGTCTCTTGAAAAGTCTGAATTCATCATGATTATCAATATATAATTTCAGCTCCTAGTAGGAGCTGAAATTATGTATTGATAATCATATTATAACAAAAAATCATCATTCTTTGGGCATAACATGCCGCTACCACAAAATAATGCTTGTGACTATTTTCAACTGATTAAAGAGCCAGCTAGTGCGTATGAAATCTGCTAAGTGCCAGAATAACTATTCTGCCCCTCTGACAAACTTAGATTTCAATGGCCAAGTTACCACATGTATGAACATTCTTACAGCTGTACACACCTTATAAAGTTCTTCATCAAACTGACTTAGTTGAGCCACTTCTTGCATAGCTTCCTTCCTCATGAAAAATGGTGTGTACAGTGGAACGAACCCCTTCTTGAATAACAAACGTGTTGCCAACTGAATGAGGGCCTGCTCTAGGAAAACAAGTGGCCCCTACAACGAAAAAAAAAGACTTTCATTTTTCTGCAAACCACTGTTACTTGTCATTCAATAAATCAGTGCAAGTCAGTCTCTTGACAGATATTTTAAAAGGAAAAAAAAAGGAAACGTGGGACAGTTTTAAAGTTTGATAAGTTTCCTATATACCTTTCTATTACCTCTCCAGGCATAAAATCATTTTTCCTTCAATTGAAAATGTAGAAACAAAGTAAAAATCGTGAACAAGCTTTGTGGGCTCATTAAGGCCAGCAGTTTATACATCATGTCAGACTTCATGATCAACTTCTAATTATGGTGCCCAGTTAGTAAATTTCTAAGGATATGATGACTCTGCCATTAACTAAATGCTTTATATCCATCTGATAAAAATCCAAATAACAAGTCCCACTTTCCTTGCTCAGGAGACTCTGAAAATGATTAAGTGCTACTTCCCTTCTAAAAACATTCTTCCCTTCCTCCGTCTTCTTCTCCCACTGCAACTTTGCAGATGAGTGACTGACTGTTCACTTTCATAACATTTGCAAAATCTGATCTACCACCTTGAAAATCAAGGCTCATGGCTACTAACAAAATCCCAGTTCATGAGAAAAACTAGCCATTCCACATTTCACAGGAAAAAAAGATCATTCATGAATCATGAAAATACCCTTTTCCAATCTCAACCTGGTGAGTCATTCAGGTATTCCCTTTTACCAGTAACGTGTGACTTTGGAGAGTAAAATTCCCTTCTATTCAAGTTAAAATGTTCATTTGTTCCATAATATTGGTACACAAGTTTCTCCAGAACAGTTTGTCATGACTGTATCTAACCTTGAGAAAATAACCTCTGCTGCCAGCTACTGAAGCACCTCTCTCTGTATCAACTCCATCCACCATGTATGCCAAATCCACATGAGAATACTTCTTTCTCATTGTACTGTCGCCCCACGTTCTCTCCACTCTGTTATCATCCTGTAGCAACGACAACAGTCAATTCATTTTAAATAATATTATTGCTGTTCCCCATTAATATTGACCCTTATAGGCACTTCAATTTGTAAACTGACAAACTGGCATTTTCAGCCTAATGGTTATTTTGGGTTGCCAGTACCCTTTCTGTTCAAAAAAATGTATTTATATGTACTGTAATCTAATCAGTGACTTATAGAGAGCAGGGCTGTCATTAAGTTTTGAGTCACCTATAGTCTTGATTGATATATAGACTGATAGTCTTGAAACTTTTTTAGTGAACTGTATCAATTGTGTCAGTTCACCCATAACTTCAAGTACCCATCAAACATACTCAGACATAGCGAGTTGAGTGAACCGTGTGCTTGGTCACTATCAAAATATAACACTTAAACAGCCTGTCATAAATGCTCTTTTTAGGACTTCCCTTGGACTTCCATTCCTTCCTGCATACTAATTTTTGACTTCCTGCATACTAATTTGGATTAGGTTTACTAATAAGCATCAGTCTAGAACAATGAAAACAATAAGCTTGCCAGCTAATGGCTAACCCTGATCAAGAATCTTTTATCTGTTCAAAATGAAAGTGTGTTCTCCGTTAAGCATTTTATTCTTGTCACAAACTCCAGTAAATAATATTTTCAAGCACATCAAACATGCAAGTCGAATCCACATCTAAACCTATGTCAACAAGTGATTGTTCAAAACTCCAAATATTCCAATGGAAATAACGCTGTAAAGCATTTATCTTGACCCAAGTCAACCCGCAAGTTTCGGTGGTTTAGATGCTGTGTACCGAGCGGTCAAAGAGAAGGGAAAAAGTAAAATTTCTCGCAAACAAGTTCACGATTGATTGAGTCAACAAGACGTTTACACCCTCCACAAACCTGCTCGAGAACACTACAAGAGAAGTTGAGTGATTGTTCCTGGCATAGACGCACAATTTCAAGCAGATCTGGTGGATGTTCAAAATTTGAGCCGATTCAACAAAGGTTACAAATACCTGCTGACATGTACAGACATTTTCAGCAAGTATGTCTGGGTCGTGCCTTTAAACACAAAGCAGGGGCAAAAACTAGTCAAAGCCTTCCAGACGATTTTATTGTCTGGTCGTAAACCAAACAAGCTTCAAACGGATCAAGACACGGAATTCCTTAATCGTGTGTTTCAGGAATTCCTATGTGAATGTGGTGTTTCTTCTCTCACTCTTGTTTTAAATTTTCGAATAGCACTTTGCCTCTGGGGATTGCGCACAATATTTTCGGGTACATTCATTCGGGCCAGACCCCTCGCAAACACCGACCATCCCATGGGTACAAATCCTTTACGGTGACTTAGCATATCATTCACCAAATCCACCATGTGAGAGCCAGAAATCGCTTTGTTTTCATATAACAGTTCGCCTTTCTCATTCCAATTCAACACATCTGAATTTTCCTTTATTGTATCCAATAGTTGTCTGGCTCTGCTCTTGTAAGCTTGGGTACACTCTTTATGATTTCTTGTTCTACTGCTGAAGTCGGAATAGTTTGAGCCTCCACGGTGAATTCTTAACTAGTTTCTTCACTGCTCACTACGTCTGGTTTGGGTGTTTCCACAGGCTTGGGAGTTGTCAATTTTATGTGGAGAGGTTGCCCTTTTTGCTGACCACAACAACTCAGATAATGCTGCAACAGTTGATTGTAAAGTACGTGTTGCTTTTGCTTCATCATCCAGTTGCTTGTTAGATAAAATATCGCTCATTTCACTGTCCAAGTTTTTCAGAGTTTGTGTCATGGGTGGTGTTAATATTTGTTGACATTATTGAAATCGTTCGAGTATTTTCAGGGACGAGAACCATATGGCGCGTATCATTCATTTTTAGGTGAGAATCGAACTCAGTACATGAAGCCCGGGCGGTAATAAAACACTTAGAAAATTTCCTCCGTGTTGCACTAAGATTTTTTTCTTCCTTTCGATCGGTGTGCTTTTCTCGGTGAGAGCAATCAACAACTTCTTGTGAGCCAGAAGTTTTCCTTTCGCCGGTTTACTGACAGGCACTGTTTCTTTAAGAAAGTTTAAAATACACTCATAAATGGTTCTTATTGAAGTGTTGTTGGCGACTTTCAAAATGGCTTTACGCTGAGCGGGCGTACACTTTACCAGGAGCTTGAGAAAATCATGGTTCTTTCTCAGTCACTGGGCCATGCTCAACTGATTCATTTTCCTGTGGTTCACTCCTTTTTATACTTTTCTGACATAGGCGCATTGCGTCTCCCCAGGGAAAATATTGCTACGTAACCAGAAGTTGCTCGGTGTTTCCGCTTTGAGATCGCATAATAAATCGCCATAAGGCTGTTTTCTCGCATCTTGAAACGCCTCCTGCATATATTTCACATGGCCAGGAAACATTTGCTTGGCTAAATGATTGACCTGACTGCTATCTCTGAGAGACTTGAACAGCACCAAGTAATGACAATTTAAGCTCATATCTCTTAACTCTTTCCCACGGTGAAAAATATTTTGCAGAATAAACACTCAAGTTACGGTGATAACAGCCTTTAGTAAACAAACTGGTTATTCTCTGGTCGTTACTCAGTTTGTGTATCAAATCATCAATGACGACAAGATTTCTTATAGAAGGATTAATCATCGATTCTAAATCACTGGGAACTCCTTTCACAAAAGTAATGTTGGGAATATTTCTTTGCATCTCGTCGTAAGCGGGCTGGTAAATACCATAACAGCAAATGATATTTTCTGGGGCTCCTTCAATCATGTCTTCACCGGATTCTAGTAAACGTTCGACAAAGTGACTTTTCCCACAACATGTAGGGCCAGCTACCAGTGCAGGGAAAGAATGTTACCTCTTGGGTCCATGCTTTCAACTGACTCTTTCAACTTCAATCACTCTCATTTATAGAAAAATCGTTTTGGGTTCAACCTCTTTGTCATACTCACGAATCACATTGGTGTTTTGTAGTTTCACAAATTGTAACCAGTATTTTCGTTCTAACTCTGTTAACTCATGTACTTGAGTTAAATGATTTGCTAACCTAAGTAAAAATTTTGAGCCGCAGCCGGAAATTGGGCAGTGTTTACATTTAAGTTTCTTCATGTTGACAATACGAATGTTGGATTCCTACTCAAGGAAGGGTATATTTTCGTCCTGTGTTTTCCCCTGGGGGTGCGTGGAGATCTTGCTTGTACGTTGCGCGCGTGGCTAAACAGAAAACAAGTCATAGTTAAATACTGCCAATGATTTATTTGCAATTTTCCTATGCACAGACATCTGTGAAAGGCTATTTACAACTATTTACAAGCGAGAAAAAAAACATATACAAGAACTCCAAAAACTGAAAACTTTAAATGTCTAAGGAAGTGCTAGAAACACCATCTTCGAGAACTTTCCAATTAGGATTAAAATACGAGAACGCATCTCGAACTTGAGTGTAAGTATACATAGCATTATCGACAACTCTGAAACCTCGATTCACCCCACCAGTATTTTGTTTGGTGAGTAGTACATTCAAATACTTCTGTTTGTTTATCTTGTTACATTTCTTGTTGACACCCTTACAGCTAAACTTATCTTTCTTCCCAAAACAGTAATAGGTCTTGCTACATAAACCAATAATCCCTTCTCCCACCCACTCCACTTTAAAAAGACCTGGGGTTCTCTTATCGTAGGCCTTTTGTTCCCTGGTATCGGTTCTTGGGAACCAGTTGCACGTGTTGAAACTCCTCTCTTAATTCGGGTTTCACTAAACTTTCAATGCTGTCCCCAGCAATGGAAATATACGCTGAATCTGTATCCATCTCACACATTTGAAAATCTGCATGATCTAAATACTTTCCAGAAAATCATAATAAAATTGCAGCATGCGAAGTTTCGCATACTGGTAAACAAAAAAGCCTACTTGAATCGGTAAATTGAGTTTGATGGAGTTTTTGCAAGACTGCACTTCAAAAATATCTTCAGTGATGTTTTCTAGTTTACGGAACAGGTGGGTGTTCACTTTACGGCTAACTTCCGCATGGGTACAATATTGCACATCCACATGTTTCAGCTGCTTGGTGATGGTTTTGCAATAGCCTGAATTGCCCACCTGAAAGATTAAAAAGATTTGTGTAAGTTTTTCTATCCATGAAATGTGTATTGCTCCCTTCCCTTATTTCCCCAGAAAGGAATAGCTACTTACCAATTTCATGCTCCCGATCAAGCTGCGACGGGGCTGAGCCATGATGTTGTGCTCCTCAGCGTATGCTTTCACTAAGTCACCAATATCATTGCGACTGATTTTTGTGTTCTTGAAAATAGGGCACATCTCGCTAAACTTCTCCTTTAAGTGATCCGGCACACGAATATCCACTTCCATGCACCCAAACAAAAACTCATTTCGCACCTCGCTCAATATCCGCTCAGGACTCATAACCTTGACTTGATTCAGCAATCGTCGTACTTCGGTGGCGAAGAAACGCTGTTATTCATGATTTGTTTTCTTCATATCACGCCATTTATATTCCCCCCTCTCCACGACACGGTAGCGTTTACTCTCAATGTAC
Organism: Micromussa lordhowensis; assembly: GCA_964020085.1. Lineage (NCBI taxonomy): Eukaryota > Metazoa > Cnidaria > Anthozoa > Scleractinia > Lobophylliidae > Micromussa > Micromussa lordhowensis. The sequence goes on along the minus strand of OZ026603.1, from coordinate 31,355 downwards.
TCAGGGTTGGCTCTGGTTTCTTCTCTGATCTCAGCCATGGACTTATTTCGTTTCTTGTTAAATTCTTTTCTGCAGTTAAGCGAACAGTCATGGCCCAAAGGTACAGCGCATTAGTGTCATATCCCACGATTTTTTCACACAGCTTAGCAGCCGGACCTTTCTCTGCTTCTCTGATCTTTGTTTTGCCTGCTTCAATGAAATGAATGATTGAAGGGCCTCCAGTGTTGTTATCCTTGATTAAGTTATACAGGTCACTGTTGGCTTTATCACAGAGACTGAAGTAGGTTTGCAGCAAGAGGTACGAGAAGAGGTACTTTAAGGTAAAGCCAGGTAGAGAAATACCGTCTTTGCACATATCGATCTTTCGCTCTTGTCAGAACGCACTCATTTTTTCTACCGCCTCCAGGAAAGGCACCACATCCCAATTATTATACCAAACCAGAAAATCTTTAAAGGTGGACATCTTGTTTTCTTCCCATACTTGCTGGTAATAAGTGTATTCTTCATCAGTAATGCTGGCGTTCTTTAGACTTGAATCGAAAGCTTTGTGGGGAGGTAGTGATGTTTCTTCTAGCTTGTCCAGCCCATCGACCCACTCGTATGGGAAGAAACCTTTGGTTTGCTCACACTCGTACGCCTTTAAGAACTGGTCATAGCTGAAGCCCGGGCCAACATAGTTGGAGATATCCAGGAGCTTGAGGAAGTCTGTCTTGAGACACATGTGATTGCTGTTTCTCTTGACAGTGAACTTGATAGGGTGGTGTTCTATCAGGTACCGGAACAGAAATTCTTTGACTGCATTCAAGTCATACTTGCCAGAATTGTATGGCGCGTTTTTAGTGTCAAAATTCAAACTGCCGATTCAAACATTCGATCCTTGATTTCAAACATGGAATTGTTCGACTTGAACATTCGATCCTTTAATCCAAACATGCATTTCTTTAATTGAAACATGCATATCATGAATCCCTAGAGTCTATACTTCAGTTCAAACATGCAATTCGTATATTTAAACGTTCCATAGTTTAGTTCGAACATTACATCCTTTAATTCAAACATGCAATTCTTCATTTCTGACAATCAATCCTGGAAGTCGAACATTCAAACCCTCAATTGGAAGACGCGTTTCCTCAACTCAAGCATGCAGACTTCTGACTCAAACACTCAATCCGTCAATTGAAATGTTCAATTCACCGATTCAAACATTCGATTCTCCGATTCAATCATTCAATTCTTCGATTCAAACATTCAATTCTTCGATTCAAACATTCAGTTCTCCAATTCAAACGCTACATTTCGAGAGCAAACGCTTTATTTGTACGCTTTATTTGTCGTTTAAAATGTTCCGCCCTTTAGTTTCGAGGTTTAAAACTGGGATTGCTTGATCCATAAATTCATTTGCTCAATGCAATTATCCAACACCTCGATTCAAACATTCAGTTCAGCTACTCGCCAGTAGACTGGGACAGAGTATCGGTCAGTATAAAAGATGGACTGCGGACTGCGGACTACGGACTATGGACTACGTATAAAACACGGACTCAGGAATAAAACGCAGACTAAGCATTACGGTCTAGGTATAAAATACGGACCGAGCATAACGGACTCGGCATAAAACACGAAAAAAAAGTTCTACATTGAATAAATTCTCACACTAACGTTTTCATAAATAGAAGCTACTTATAATTATAGAAGTCTCATTTCCCGAAAATGTCCGCTCATACAGGTTCCGCCATACTCGATTGCGGAGAAAAAAATAGAAGACGCTGAAAGTCACAAAATTGACGAGCTGTATGAATTTTCGAATGATCCAAGCGATGATTAAATGTTTTGAAAGATCAACAGTCGAGAGATTTGAGGAGAATTCGGACGACATCTCCCGCTGTTTATTCATACGATAATGCAATTCGTTATTAAATAAATACATATAAATACGGCCATGGCGAAATGAGGAACAAAAAGTTGATAAATAGAAGAAACGACATTACACAAGGATGGCAGTTCTGCGTTCCTTGATATCGCCTTGGAAAAGGAAGGGGAAAAAGAAAAAAAAACAGTTCTTCCAATACGGGCTATTCAGATTTGGTCACCCACCCAAGCACTATCCCTGTTGAACAGGGCTTAACTTTGCTGATCGGACCAAACATGTTGCTGTACTTGTGGTGTAGTGACTCCACGGTGAACGCATTGTTTTAGATTTCTAAGATTAGAAAAGGTATGAAAAAAAGATATGTGACACTGCATATACTCTCTTGCTTTAGTGATCGGAGAAGCGGCACTTTCCTTATAATAATTGCATCAAGGGAATGGTAATTGCTGGTTTTCACATGACGTCACTAAATTTTAAACTTCAGAAATATTGATCCTCCAGAAATTTTACTTTTATGCTGTATGAGAGCAGCTAAAAACTAATGTTCATACATATTTTCACTCCAGATGGGTTCTTGGTTTAGTGATAGACTACCCTTGAATTTCTAAGCTTCTGCGTGACGTGACATTTACATGATGGGCGAGAGAGCTGTTATGTTGGTTTAAAAGGTGACTTATTTCGGGGAATTCTGCTATCTGAACAGTTCTTGTATTAGAATAAAGTACTATTGTTACATTTTTGAGTTATTCGAGAGATAAATTCACTCTTTCTTAGCAAAACTCAGTGACAGATGTTTCTGCTGGTTTCCGGCCGCCATGTTGGTGCCCATGTACATGGGCACCAGCATGGCGTCTCCATACAAATCTCTATAAATTTGGGGAAAACGTTTCTTTGCATATCTTCCATGAGAAAAATTGCTGTGATCTGAATCTTGGTGAGAGTCTTTGCATATGTACCTTCTTTCTATTTCCAGATTCTGGACTTAATCTATTAAATGGTTTTGTTTTTTTTTTATTTTGGTCTATTTTGAATGGCGTGACACTGAAAACCAGCAATTGCGCATGTGCCGTCACCCAAGATGGCCAGCATTGGAGGTGGGGGATGCGATCTATAGTTTCAAATATGAATTCTTCTTTTCTTGCAAAGTTTCGATTCCCAGCAAGAGAGTACATGAGGAGATGTAACGCCATTGAAAACATTCACATTCACAAAGTTATCGGTCTGTGAGACCGAGTTATCTTCGTCCCAGAGACCGAGGCAATCATTTCGAAAGTGCCGCTGGCTTGTCCGATCACAAAAGCAAGTAATAGTTCTCATTTTCATATTCCTCTAATTTTTTTGTTCTCTACTTTCCCAGCCATGCAGTATCACATATCTTTTTTTCACACCTTTTCTCATCTTAGAAATTTAAAACAATGGGTTCACCGTGGAGTCACTACACCACAAGTACAGCAACGTGTTTGGTCCGATCAACAAAGTTAAGCCCTGTTCAACGGGGATAGTGCTTGGGTGGGTGACCAAATCTGAATAGCCCGTATGGAAAAATTGTTTTTTTCCCCTTCCTTTTCCAAGGCGATATCAAGGAACGCAGAACTGCCATCCTTGTGTAATGTCGTTTCTTCTATTTATCAACTTTTTGTTCCTCATTATGGCCGTATTTATGTGTATTTATTTAATAACGAATTACATTATCGTATGAATAAACAGCGGGAGATGTCGTTCGAATTCTCCTCAAATCTCTCGACTGTTGATTTTTCAAAACATTTAATCATCGCTTGGATCATTCGAAAATTCATACAGCTCGTCAATTTTGTGACTTTCAGTGTCTTCTATTTTTTTCTCCGCAATCGAGTATGGCGGAACCTGCACCTGTATGAGCGGACACTTTCGGGAAATGAGACTTCTATAATTACAAGTAGCTTCTATTTATGAAAACGTTAGTGCGAGAATTTATTCAATGTAGAACCTTTCTTCGTGTTTTATGCCGAGTCCGTTATGCTCGGTCCGTATTTTATACCTAGTCCGTAATGCTTAGTCTTTTATACCTGAGTCCGTGTTTTATACCCAGTCCGTAGTCCGTAGTCCGCAGTCCATGTTTTATACTGACCGATACTCTGTCCCAGTCTACTGGCGAGTAGCTGAACTGAATGTTTGAATCGCGGAACTGAATGTTTGAATCGCCGAACTGAATGTTTGAATCGAGTTGTTGGATAATTGCATTGAGCAAATGAATTTATGGATCAAGCAATCCCAGTTTTAAACCTCGAAACTAAAGGGCGGAACATTTTAAACGACAAATAAAGGGTACAAATAAAGCGTTTGCCCTCGAAATGTAGCGTTTCAATTGGAGAACTGAATGTTTGAATCGAAGAATTGAATGTTTGAATCGAAGAATTGAATGTTTGAATCGGGGAATCGAATGTTTAAGAATTGAATGTTTGAATCGGGGAATCAAATGTTTGAATCGGTGAATTGAACATTTCAATTGACGGATTGAGTGTTTGAGTCAGAAGTCTGCATGCTTGAGTTGAGGAAACGCGTCTTCCAATTGAGGGTTTGAATGTTCGACTTCCAGGATTGATTGTCAGAAATGAAGAATTGCATGTTTGAATTAAAGGATGTAATGTTCGAACTAAACTATGGAACGTTTAAATATACGAATTGCATGTTTGAACTGAAGTATAGACTCTAGGGATTCATGATATGCATGTTTCAATTAAAGAAATGCATGTTTGGATTAAAGGATCGAATGTTAAAGTCAAACAATTCCATGTTTGAAATCAAGGATCGAATGTTTGAATCGGCAGTTTGAATTTTGACACTAAAAACGCGCCATAGAATTGAAGCCTAGCACGGGTAGTTCATCAAGATAAGCATTCAGTTTCTCAGCCAGCTCGTTCAACACTTTGTTGTCACTGGTTTTTGCTTCACAAAACAACAGATCTTCGCGGTCAGCAATTTCTTCACTCGTCCATCTCCTTTCTTGTCTCCTTTCGGTATCCAACTGCATGTTCAATCTTCTATAAAACGATGGATCATTCTCATCGATCTTCCTCATTCTCCGGTTCAATTTCTTCCTCCTCATCTTCAACATTGCTTGTCATTAAGTCGATGCCCCGGCTCTCATCTTCACTATCTTCCCCTTCCGCTTGCTCACCTTCCTCCTGAATGTCTACGAGTGTTTGCGCTAATCAGACTTCGCAAGTTTCCTTGTTGGTCGGACCTCTTGCGTTTTTGATAGCTTCAAACACCTCTGTGTACTGTTCTCATAACAGAGAAGAACTTTTCGTACTGATGGAAACCAGGTACTGAATAAACTCTGTAATAAACTCTTTAGGGTCACTGCTAGACACGAAACATTTCAGTTCTTGATACTCAGGCACATTACTACACACACTCACACTGAGCGGGACATGGGCCGATTGCCAGTTCAATTTTTCTGTGCTCTTTGATTCTTCCGCTTTTTCTTTATCAAGGTAGCACTCGAAGTTGAACGTGGCGCGATAAGGAAAATGGTGTGCTTCTTCTGGGACAATAATTCGTTCATCTTCTAATTCTTCAAAGATCGTTTTCGGAACATGGTAAGCTCCACCAGGATATTTCAGCTGCACTTTGCCATCACACGTTGCTTCATGTTGCCTTAAATTAGTTGCACGTTTCCAGTACTTGCCACATCTTGAACATTGAAACAATTTACTGTAGCGGGCAAGATCTTTTATGTAGGAGAAATGGCTCTTATACAAGTTCAAGTAAAGAGTGCTTTCGTAATGGCAATTTGAGCCGTGAATCAATGTGGCGGTGATGTCAGGCTTGTCTTCAGTTTCTTGCTGTTTTTCACTGTGGGTCTGTGTGGGGGCGAGATTGTACACTTGAATATTAACTTCATATAGTTTCTCTAATTCATCCAGCTCATTCAACTTGACTCCATTAAACTTCTTCTTGGCTAGACCGGCTTCTTGGTACTGTTGGTAATAGTACTTTGTGTCCCTCTCTAGGTTCTTCGTATGACAGCCGTTATGGAGGGCGAGACAGCGGAAAAAACACAGGTTGTCTTGATATGGCTTGCCTGTTTGGTGGTTACGATCCAGTGGGGTGATTCCTCTGTTTTCCACCAAGTGATGGGGTAGACATTTTCCACAACCGATCAGATGATCATGAATTTTCCATATGAACTATGTCACATTCGTCACAAGATCCACGACCCATTTACTAATAGGCCGCTGCTGGCGAACCCACTCCAAGAAATCGATCTCTGCTATCTGCTGATATAGGCGGTCTAAATCCTCCCGACTGGAGACCAGGAACGGCTGTTCTTATACCAGGTTGTTGTTGGCAGAGGGGTGGTGACACTGGAGGGCACCGGTTTCTGTGTTGCAGAGGATAAAACCAAAGGCGAAGTTGACTTTAAACATGGTAGGCTGATCAGAAAAGATGCGGCTCAGCTGTTGGCGAAGGCTTGCATGACTGATCGTGGACAGGCGAAAATTGTACCAGTCTTGTAATCGGTTCTGGCAGCTAAATCGAGTGCAAATTTGTAACCAGTGTTGCCGGTACATCTGAATCTCAATTCTGTCAACCTCACATAAGCCATTGCCATCCACTCATCCGAAATTAAAACAGAGTCCATTAACATTTGCCATTCTTGGGTCAAGGAACAACTGTCCAAAAGAGCTTGAAATTTGCGAACATCGGTAACAAAAGCCATGTTGATAAACAGTGAACAGAATTTTCCAAACAACGAGCTTGAACAAATTATTTCCTAGCAAAGCGATTGCGAGAAAGATAACACTTTCGTTAAAATGTGCGCTTTTATGTTAAACAGATAATAGGTTTTCATGAGCCAATCAGAGTTAACTATTGTGGGCAAGCCCAGGAAAGTTTATTGTTTGTATTGTACTAGAGCAACACTTATTAGTAAACCTAGACACTTCATTAGTATGGAGAAAGTCAAAATTAGTATGCAGGAAGGATGGGAAGTCCAAGGGAAGTCCTAAAAAACGCTTAGTTCTGCTGACCTATTACTACTGAACCCCCACATACATGTAATATTAGTGAAGCCACTGCATGCATTGGCTTAGTTTAATACTTGCCTAAATTCCACTTAGCCTCATTAAAATCGTAGCGGGTGGGAGGCTGCTCTAGCTATGTTCCAGGATGGTACATGAAGTAACTGGCCTAACATACTGTAATCACATTTCAAGTTCTGTAACATGCTACAACAACTATTGTGAAAGTACCATGCTTTGTGTTCATACCTCATCATTACTAACAGGAACTGATTCATGCAGAAGATTTCCAACTTCAAATAGTTTCTCATTCCTCAGGTGTTCTACCTTAACCACCTCTTCATTACACTTGGTTATATTTCCATCAATTAGTGTTCGTACATTCTTGATTTGGGACACAGTAAGACCCTGTGTGAAAGAAAACATGATTTCCACATTTTCATTTTGTTGCTCCTAGGGATTTGTGTCAGTAACTTTGATAATGACACATGCACTTTATGGCATGTTTCGCAGTCTTAAGGACAGTATCAAGGACCGTAACAGAATCTTTAAAAATTCTTGCCAAGATGCTCAAAGACCCTTAATATCCTTGCCATTATTTGAGAGAAAGGATCTTGAGGGAACTTCAAGAATCTCTAAACGTTTTGCTCAAAAGATCTTTTCAAGGTCTTGGAAGATCTTTAAAAGATCTTTCATTTAAGGATCTTTGAAAGAGTTTTATTTTTACTGATCTCTAGATCTTTAGAAGGTCTTACTAAGTGGTTTTCACCAGGGTACAGTAGTAAAAGCAACATGAATGGCAAAAAAAAGAACAGTTTTGTCCCAAATCAGAAGTTGGCGGTTGTGTTAAACTGTTTCAGTGATTCAAAGTCAATACAGTAATTCTTTGCCGGTCTTGAATGCTGGGCATTTTGATTTACTATTTTAGGATTTCAAATTTCCCATGTGCTGCCAGGTTCAATTGTGCAAAGCTTGATCGGAAGTTATTTACCATAAAGTACACATGGCGATGCCCAGGTGATTTAAACTGAAAACCAAACACTTCATTTTTGAACTACTTTAAGGATTAAGGTGTTGCTACAGTGTATCTGGCTTGTTTTTTTTCTTGGGGGTTTCACATGCAATTTGGCCAGAACGAAAAAGGTCAATTTCAGTAGACCAACATGTAAGACAACTGTAGTTTCTCAATTGCGAGAATTTTGTTGTAGAAGGACTTTGATTTAGATGAAACTCAAGTGACCGGGAAGACCACTGTTCTTGATTTGACGTCTTATGCTCACTCTTCCCAGATTCCTTTACAAGGTTGTGAACCAAAAATTAGTGCATTTTCGCTTATTTCAACAAAGGGATTAGAAAACTGAGCATTGACCCAAAATCAAAAACTTTTTGCATGGAAAAAGATACATACACATTCTTAAAACTAGCTCTTAACAAGTTGTAAAAAATGCACCTCTAACATTTCTGGAGTAATGTCCTCTAAGCCATCAACTATATTTTTAGGTAGCTCTTCACTGTCACCCACTGGTTCTTTACGCTGCAAACAAATGTTACATAACATTACACAACAAGAAATTAAATAACTAATGGTGAATAATATTAAATATTTAAAAAAGTTTATAGCGCGACTTTATATGAAATGATCAAGTGCCCTTTACATCATAAAAATTAAAACTAATCTTGAACACTAATTGAACACTAATTTACAAATAGATTCCATGTTGCCATGCATGTGCTCAGTAATGGATTACAGATGACATCAAAATGTGGTAACAAAAAAGTGGCACGCGAGGTGATAGCCAAGTGCCACCGATGCCCTTATCACATTTGCCCAAAGGAAAGAAATGTGCAACCAAAAGCAGCCCATCAAATCTGTCAGCGACAAAGTTCAACGAGTTTTTTACATCGATTGCAAGGAATTTATGCAATGTCTTCAGAGACTCTGCCTTTCCTCAAATTTTAGTCTCCAGAGTCGAGAAGGACTTTGGTTTACAGGCTGTTGATACCAGTTTTGTACGTAATGAGCTGGCAAAACTAAAACTATCAAAGGCTACAGGACTCGACAAAATCCCTGCAAAACTCCTTAAAGATGCAGCCTCCGTTATAGCCAAGCCGGTCACCTATCTTATAAACCTTACTATTTCAACAGGTGAAATTCCATCAGAGTGGAAGGAAGCCAGAGTAACTCCAATTTATAAGGCTGGAAAGAAGGATGATGAGAACAACTATCGTCCAATTTCAGTTCTCCCCCTGGTTTCCAAGGTAATGGAACGTGCGATTCAAGTTCAACTATTGTCCTTTCTTGGAGAAAACAACGTTCTCTCAGATTTTCAATCAGGTTTCCGCAAGAAACATTCCACTGAGACTGCGGTTGTTTACCTGGTTGACCATATTTTAGAACACATGGACAAGCAACAGTTAACCGGAGCTGCCTTTATCGATTTAAAAAAGGCCTTTGATCTTGTTGATCACCATTGCCTACTTCACAAGCTACAGCATTATGGTGTTAGAGGACGCAGTCTCACCTGGTTCAGAAATTATCTAACTAGTCGTTCGCAGAAAGTTCAATACGGGAAAGAGTTATCATCCACCCTACCTTTAGACTTCGGCATTCCGCAAGGTTCCTTACTAGGACCATTACTATTTGTTATTTACATAAATGATCTGCCTAAGTGTCTGATGCACTCAGAAATTAGCATGTACGCCGATGATACAGTCGTCTACTACACCGGGTCTCATGTTAACGCCATCAGGAAAAATCTACAAGAAGATCTCAAACGAGTTGAGCAGTGGCTGACGAGTAACAGACTAATATTGAATCATAGTAAAATGAAAGGACTACTCTTTGGAACAAGGCAACTATTACAAACCTCATCAGACTTTGTACTGCGAAGTGTGTCTACAATACACTTATAGATCCAATCTTGTGTTATACAGACACCGTGTGGGGTGAATTGTCAGCGACCTCCAGCAAAACTTTACAACGGTTACAAAATCGCGCTGCCCGCATTGTTCTAAGGCGTGACTCTTCTAAAGACACTTTAAACGTTTTAGGGTGGGTGGAGTTAGAAACGAAACGGAAAAGACATAAATGTACTTTAGTATATAAATGTCTAAATAATCTAGTGCCTAAATACTTGAGCGGATATTTCACAAGAAATTTCAATGTGCATAACTACAATACTCGTAGAAGAACAGATCTGCACCTGCCTAAACCCAAACTTAGCCTTGCTAAACGAACTTTTAGATATTCCGGTTCAGTTTTTTTAACCTCCTACCCCGTAACATTCAAAACGCCAAGTCACTTTCTTCTTTCAGAGTTCTAATTAATACCTACAATTTTTAGATTTTATAGACATGATCTATTACTAAACAGACACCCAACAACATGAAATCTAATTGATTTATATAATAAAGAAAAAAAGAATGTTAATGACATCATCTATGTGTCTGTTCTCCAATAGATTATATGTAAGAACCAATCAAAATCAGAGAATAATTTGACTTATTATATATTAAATACACAAGTGATCCTACAGTTTTCAAAATGGCACTCTTTCTAAAAAGTCCCTGCTGCTTTCTTTCCAGCTGGAAAGTACTGTAAACAGGTGATAGGGACATGCATATAAATAGTGATTTAAACTTATTTTTGGTTCAAAATTGTTCAAATCATTTTCAATTGATTTCTCTAATATGGACACCAAAGACTGGGAGTAGAGTGTGCATTAAGAGGTCAAGATAAATTATTTTTCATATGAAACCATTGTTATGCCTAAAATAACAGCATAAAGTGTTCTTCAAGTCAAAACTGATGAAAAGTAGTCTTTCACATCCATGTAAATTGTTTAATATAAACTGAATGGACGCAATTGCACAATTTTTAAAAATATGTGCCCCTTTATAAAAAAGAGGTGCTTTTTTAGTCGATTCTAGTTTAACCTTATCAGCGACTTGTTCTTATTCCTAATGTCATAGTCATGAATGTTATGTGTTCTAGTTCTTTGGAGACTGTTTGCATTGTATTATTTAATGGGCACCTGACTAGTTTAGCATTGTATAGTTATTATAGGTGCCCAGTTGCCTTGTTTAACCACAAATATATATTACATATTAGAAATATTATATCTTTGTAAGGTACTGTTAATACATTGTTGTTGTTGCTGTTGTTGTTACATTCTCTGCTGAAATACCATTGAGTTTTGTCACTGTCTTGAACAACATATGAATCTAGTTCCAGTTTTTTATCTCTCTTCAAGTATATTTTTAGATTTTTATATAGCTTTTTTCATGTTTGTATATTTTATATTTAATTATATTAATTAATCATTTATTTTACACAGGACCCATATTGATAGCAGTTTTTATAACTGAAATGGTCATCCTGCAAAAATATGTTTATTTAATTATTTATAACCACATGTAGTCAGTCTCAATGATAAAAGGGGATAAAAAAACCTACTTTTATACATTGTACATATATAATTATGCATAATAGAACAACAGTTTAAGTTTGATATCAAACAAAAAAAACAGTAATTAAGAATTTGTGGTTTAGAGTCCACTGTCAATATTAGATAAACAGTTCTTTTTCAGGAGAATTTACATGTCTTTTGCTGGGATCAAGGGCACTATCCACGATAAAGTGATTTACATATTGTAATTCAATAGACTAAATTGAATGAATCTGCACAACTATACTAAATATTACTTAATCAATACTTGAATACTTGGTTGTATTATACTTGGTATTCTATCCTCTTTTTACAGAAAGAAACTACAGCACTGTATACAATCAATACAATTCAGGAACAGGTCACACATATTGTCATGAAAATATAAGGAATACAATTCAGGAACTGGTCACACATATTGTCATGAAAATATAAGGATTACCAAACTAGCCATGCATATAGTTTAGACCACTAAACCATATCAAAACAACAGCTTGTAATTTCAAAAAATATGAATTTTCTTTGATGATCAACACAACTATCTTGCTCTTTTCAATACAAATTTTTACAATTTTGAAGCTTCAACTTTATTAACCGCGCGGCCATGGGCCGAGCGCGGTTCTTGCTCTGCACGGGTTTTTTTTTTTTTTAGTTTTCATGTCACCAGACGCAGACCTCCGCGGATGATGTCTCAATTGTCTTCACCAGATGATGTCATCATCAGCCAATTACAGGCCATTTCTCAGCTCTTTTCGTCATATCTCCCCCTCAGGAGGGTTTTGTCAAGTTAGCGAATTAACTGTTTACACAAAAAAATGGCGGCCTTCGGCGATGGGCGTCAGGACATTTGCAAGGATAAAGCATCTAATTTGGGACCAGCTGCTGGCTAGTAAGGCTGAAATTATCCAGAGTTAAGCTGTATTTTCGTTTTGCGTGCAAAACAGAAGAGGTCATGTCTCATCTGTTTTCGTCATATGCCCTCTCAGGAGCATTTTGTCAAGTTATTTGGTCAAAATTGGCCCAAAATCTCTTGGTGATGTATTACTAAATCATTCATTGTTAATATGTTCACTTTCGAAGGGAATATTCAGTGAGGTAAAGAATGGTTTTATTTAGTTTTCCGTACTCACCCCTAAATGTCGTCACCGGATGATGTCATGTTTAGCTTGTAATTGTCAGCGCCCCAAAACTTTATTTCGCTTGCGCCTATAATTACCGTCAGCTACGCAGGCTATGGCAAAATCAAATTTCTTGTATTACGTGGTGAATAAATTTGCAAGTGAAGCACTATTGACCTTTGCGGGTTTACATATTACAAGGACAGTACAGCAAAATAATGAAGGACCTCATGGTAATTTTGTGATATGTATTTGAAAAATAGAGTATTGGTGACTATAAAATACTAAGATCATCACTGTAGGGTATTTAGGTTTCTTTATTGTTGGAGTTTGGGGTCCAATTGCATTACGCAATTTGGCACTTGTTGTAGGAATCGAAATAACGTAACTATCAAGTTTGTTCCCTGGTTAGATCACACTTTAGACCAGTGGGTGTTCGTTTTAGACCACAGGGCCTTCGTGACCAGCTGGTGTTCGATTTAGATTACAGGGTCTTTGTTTTATACAAGGGTTTTATACCATAGAGTCTTCGTTTTAGACCAGTGGGTTTTAGGTTTCCGGTGTTCGTTTTTGGATATTTGTTTTCGACACATCCATTGACTGATTGAGGTGCTGTAAGTTAGGTTTGTTAGTGATTGTCAGAAATTTTCAGAAAGTGAAATGACTTGTATTGTGTCCACTGTATTGTTCTTGTTAGAAATACAGTCCATTAGTTTTTGTAAACAGCCGTCTTGTTTGCTTTTGTTACATTTTAAAGTTATTTTTGTTCAATGAGGATCTGTTTACAGAACAAATTAACCATTTTGTCGGAATGCAAAGTATACTCGTTAGATCGCGTTTTAGGATCGTTTGTGGAATACATGCACACTGATGTGCTTGACGTTAATTTCAAAATTATATTCATATTGTGCAGCGTGTTAAAGAAGACTGCGCTTTTGCTGAATATTTTCTGACAGTGAGCCAGAGTCATTGATTGTGTTGTAATTTTCTTGCTACAACATTTTGTAATCTGGAATGTTTGCATTGTTTCTGTTCACTTTCAAAGAGAATATTAAATGCGCTAAAAAGATGTTACGTCTGGCCATGGAATGCGCTGACAGTGATGAATAAGATCGTGTTTACTTCAATAGAAGCAATGGTGGAATTTTCTGGGAAAAAGTTAAAACCTAAGCGCTTGTCAAAAACCCCTTTACTGATATGTAAATTTATATTCGTTTGAAAGGTCAAGGTATTTTTTCGTTGGACGTAAACAAATATCTACGATTACAAGTGACGCTGAACGCACGCTATGCAAAGATTGTAATCAGATACTCCTTTTATCGTATATTTGCTGAAAGGTAGGAGAGTCACGTTTCGCGTGATGAAATTAGGTCGTTATGTGACAGTAGATGTCTTTCACATTGCTCGGGGTCAAACAGTGTAAGTAACCGAGTTTTTTTTTAAGCGCGGTTTACAACCGCACCGCGGTTCTTGTTTTCCTGATTTTATGCAGTGACAAGTTGCTACAAAATGCCCTATGAAGCATAACCTAGTCAATTTTGGAGCATTTTTTTATAATTCAGGGAAATAGAAAATAATAATCAAGGTTATTACAAAATACAACTATAGAAATGTGGAAATATTTCCAAGGAGTGTCAAGTTGATGTTCAAAACAAAGATTAAACGTGATCCTACGAAAGAGTCTCGGAATCGACCAGAACAAGAAAGTTCAATATGAAATGGCAAGCTTGGTGTCTGTGTTTATGAGATGCTGAAAAAACACATGGTTTGTGAGTTATTGATGATTTTTTTTTGGGGGGGGGGAGCATATTTCTGGATGAGTGAAAGTTACACTGGGCAAGTGCATTTTGAGAGTCACTCGCTCCAAATGGCGAGAGCTGTCTGAAAACTGTATGGCCAATAAAATGATAGCTTGATTTGCAATGGGTTCACTCTGAATTCAAGGTTGCAGAATGTGTGTCTGAGTACTTGAGTTCACTTTTATATAGCCTGCAAGCAGACTCTTTGTGAGGCAACTGAAAAGAGAGGAAAAGGAAAGAGGAGCTAGCCCAAATGTTAGACCTACTTGTCCCAAGGGCGAGCTGAAATTCAAGTTTCCTTCAAACCCTGATGCCGCTTTGAATTCTGAATTGGTGCATCCAAATTTTGAACGCAAAATGTTAATTGACTAAGATTAATATGTTGGAATGGTGACATTATCCAACTGTAATCGGCTTTCCTTCAGTAAAGCAAAACGACGGCACATAGAGATGAAGTGTTGTGCCAAAATTTCAGAACATTTTAACCTCATTTGAATTTGAAGGTTGAGCAAGGCAATGCAGTGGCTTCCTGCTAGAAAGAAATGATATCCTTGCTGTCTTACACAGGACCGGATTCGCTATAAGTCTAATGTTGCAACTCTTTGTTATTGTGGCTGAAATGGAACACCATGTTAGTTGTCTGGCCTTTACAGAGCTGTGGTGATTCTAAGTATTAGTAATGTCTTTTTGCTTCCTGCACACAAAACCCATCAAAACCCTTCTTGCCAGATGAAACACATTTTTGTGCACACAATTTTCAGCAAGGCTTTAAAACATTTGCACCAGTTTTTCAAATTTTCTGGCCTAGATTTTCTTTCTTTACATATTAGCAATGGCAAGCCCTATCCTAGTATTCTCTAATGTGGCACAAATTGCATGGGCATATCTGAGGCACACTGATTGATTGATTGATTTGTGACAATTTGCTCAGTGTCGCATCCGGGGTTCCTAAGGGGATGTCATTCAGAATTCTAGGCAATGCAGAAAGCTCTTTTCCCTTTGTCCTGTCATACTTCCTCTCTGCGCAAAGAGCCTGCTCGCAGGTTACTTTAATATGACTTTGTAAGATCGCTCCAAATGTTTACTTTAAAGTTCTGGGACTGACCCATTCCAAAATTGATCAGCAAGGTCTTCCACAGACGACATTTGCGTCTGTAGGTAGTTCAAGACTCCTGCAAAAATGCATCAAAGGTCATACAACACTATAACAAAGCATACAATGGATACTGGTACCATTGTCCATTTTGCATTTTTAGATGGCGTAGACTGGAAAAAACACGAAACACATTTTATGACTGGTTTGCCACACGCAACCCAGTAATGGGATTCAACGAAAGTGACAAAAAAGGATGATTCTAGAAATCCTATCTAAGGAAAAAACAGTAACAACACCTTTACATTTGAAAGCAAGGAACGAGGGACTGAGCAAGAACATTTTCTTCAAAAATACAAATCTCAACAACATTTCAGATGTCATACTTGGGTACGTACAACTTTTGCCCACGTGTACAAGTAACACTATTGGGTTATACATGTATGTATAGAGCGGTTTGTATATACCTTCATCTTTTCGCCGATCTGTTTACTGCATACGTTCTTGAGTTTGTTCCAGTTGTCGGCCGAAAATCGTACTGTTGAAAACATAACATTGTAAAGCTTCAAATGTCAGCTTTGTTCTTTAACATGAACAAATTCATTAAGTTTACCATAAATTATACATTCTACAGCTTACATTTCCTCCACTTAGTATCAGCTTCGACGACTTGGTCTACAAGAGTGGTGTCTTTGTACCGCTTGCTCTGATTTTCGCGGATTTTTTCGGGGTCGCCACCTTTATCAGCCCTGTATAAGTCGAGATCTAGAACCATTTTGAAGATGGAGAGAGAAAAATGCCTTGGACACCTCAAAGTTACCGAAAAGAACTTCAGCTGATGCAATCTATAGAAGTGAGTGATCCGCATGCCTCGGGAATGACTGGCCGAGTACTTTAGTAGTACCTGGGTCGAGTGTTGCCGACTTCACCCAACTATCCCATAATAATATGCCTACCTCCGAGAAGGAAGCGAACTTGGCCGGGTTACATGTAAAAGTTAATTCTTGTTTAAAATGGTGAAAACCATTTTGTTAGCCTGCGAAGACAGCCGTCCTTCTTCGGGCCGGGAGCGAAGAAGGACGGCTGTTTTCGCAGGCTACCATTTTGTGCGGTTTGAGATTATTCAAACTCAATACTGAAGGACAAACAGAAAACCTCACACAGCAGTTATAAAACTGAAATCAAAATTCTCGCTATAAGGCGGGGGTACACTTGAAGGCTGTTTTGACGTCGCTTAACACGGCCTTTCTTCCAATACCTCGGTCACGTTTCAAGCGACACTAAATCTCTCTACTTATTTTCTCAACGGATAGGTTAAATTGAGGAAAGTATGAAATGCTGAAGATTTGATGGATTTGAGTTGAAATTTGAAGTGAAAAATTAGTAGACGGATACCAAACAGTCCCCTACCAACCTGGGGCTCTGTTTTGCGGGGGTCAACTATCTGGTAGTGTTTCCAACCCATCTTAATCGAAACAATTTCCTTTTAATATTGCGTCATGTTTCACTCCTATTTCTGTTTACCCCCCGCCTTATGAACCACCCGGCTTAGAGCAGTAGCAAACAGTGTTCCGAGAACGTATGAGCTATCGAGGAAAGTGTTGCCATAGTTTTTTCAAGTTCTCCCAAACTTCCAAGAGTGTTTCTATTACTCGATAGGCACACGGAGAACATGTTTTCTACCGGCAGGTCTTTTCCACGGGTGACGGGTGGCGGGTAAAGGGTGCCGGACTGGTAGCGGTTTTCCCTTTTTTCTCTTCGAATTTAATCACTTTTAATTCAAAAGTTCTGATCATTCTATTCTACATACAACAACGACGACGAAGATTACGTCGACGATTGACGGAAAATTCTCCAACAACTAACAAAATCATAGGGAGTAATAATAGGCCATTTCCGAGTTCCCTTTTGCCTCCGTGTCAAAACATACATACATACAAATTTTATAGATGCTCCCTAAGTGGGTTTTTCAGCTCAATACAATTAAAAATTACAAATTTAAATTTAAATCAATTAAGAACATAAGTACAATAATAATATTATGAGTCTAAGTGCGAAACCATTCATATGAAAATTAGTTCCGCTTACAGGTTCATTATCATGCGAATTGAACTTTCATTCGCTTTTTTCACCAATCCCATAATACAGTTCATTTTGGGGGGTTATTTACATTAAAACAATGGATAATCAGTTCACTGAAGCATGATACAGTTCCAAGAGTAAATAAATTGCATTGTTTTTATGTAAAGAACCCCCCAAAACGTATTGCATTATGGGATCGTGAAAACAGTCAAATGAATGGTTTCGCACTTAAACTCGTTTTGAAACAGAGGCACAGGGGAAACTCGGATATGGCCTATTGCAAACGGTTTTACTCACATAGCCAGAAATGCTAAACGCACGGTAACATAAGAAGCGTGACATTCACCGCTATCTTGTAAACAATTTACGCCGTCGCCTTGCAAATATTAGGTCATGTTCAATATAATTTCCTCAAAAAACTCTGTAGAAACTACCTTTTTACGTATGAGAAGCCTTTTCAAGCGGTTTGGATCCGCCGTAAATCGGAGCGAGAAACATTTCTATATGTCACACAGCACTAAAACCCCCAGACACTTCCTTTTTTGTGCTCTAACTCTTACTCTTCAAAAAATAGCTAAAAAGAGCCCTGAATGAGAGCTTCAGAAATATTCAAAATGGCAGACACATTAAGTCATAAATAGTAAACGTGCTGTGATTGTTTGATACGAGCTACTATCAACGTCAGCGATGAAAAAATCAATTGCAGTCAAATATGTACAATTTGCTGGAAATTCAAGTATCTCTAAAGGCAAATAACACAACGTACTTAACTCGGTTAATTGGCCAAAAATTATGTACATTGAAAAGATTAATGTGGTCTCCAAGTTCCACAAAGTATGGATGATTTAGACGTACCATCAGCTGCAGCAAAATCACTTCGCAGGGGGGTCACGGTCGATCTGATAGAGCTGGAGCTTAAAACGTCAGACCAAATTCGCGCCATATTAGGGACGGACCATTAGAAAAGTGATGGGGGGGGGGGGGATGGGGGAAAAACCAAAAAAAAAATTCATGCAAGGGAAATTGCCAAGAAAAAAAATTCGTGCAAAGAAGAAGGTAAAGAAAAAAAATTCATGCAGAAGGAAGGTCCAGGTCCGGTTGCTATGGCTTGACGTTATTTATCTGTTAATTTTGCGGTTCTATTGTGGTTTGCGATAATTGCTTTCAATAAAAGAAACTGTGTACTATAAAGTAACCTGGTAATTTTCAGATATGATCTGGCGGCATAATTTATTTTTTATAATGAATTTTCACAACGCGGGAATATTGTTCGCTTACATTTTATAGAGAATTCGACTTCGAATGAACCCGTCATCGGTCATTGAAAACGGGCACAAAACGAGATTTACCTCCCGAATTAGAAGATGTGGTGTTTCTTCTGACGCATTTGTGCGAAATTGATCCAGTTTTCAGTCGAATTTTCCTCGCGGAGTTAAAGAAGGCGCGCTGGTTTTCTTTTCGCGGGAAGAACAACAAATTGCTAAGAATCTGCCCCTGGATATACGTTTGGATTTGTTGTTACTCAAACCATTAAACAGTTGTTGAAAACCAAACAAAACCGACAACCGCGATTGACTTGTACATGAATAAAATAAAATTTGTAATAAATTAATATTAGAATTTGGTATCTTTGTAAAGATTAGATGCTATAAAATTCGTTATGCTCAGAATAAAAATTAGAGAATGAGTCTTATCCCCTTGAACAGGAGCCCGTGCCTTGAATAAGAATTTTATAATACAATAAAAAGTGCATTCACACGTAGTAGTAAGTGTTAAAACTTTAAAACTGTCAACCACATAAACAGCAACATTAACACTGCCATCGGTACTTTTAACAAAAATTAAGAACCATAAAGTGTGGTTTTCATTGGCAGCGAGTCTACTTGTAACATACAGTGTACCCTGTGTATTCCATAAACAGTTTCGATATTTAACTTTTCAACATATAAAATTTATAGTAAAAAATATAAATATTAGAATTTGGTATCTTTGTAAATATGCTATAAAATTATTTCTGCCCACAATAAAATGAGAGTGTTGGTCTTATCGCCTTGAATAATGATTCTATAATAAAATGAAAAATTCCATTTACATGTAGTGGTAGCGTTAAAACTTTAACTCTTACCAACATAAACTAGTCGACAATATAAGCAGCAACACTGCCACTGATACTTTTAACAAACATTAAGAACCACAGAGTGTGGTTTTCATTGCCAGGCAGGCTATCTTCGCTCTAGGACATACTCGTCTGAGCAAAACTGTTAAGGTTTACGTGTCGCTATCGTAAAACCACATAAGAGAGTTTGTGTTGGCCTGTCTATTAACTTTTCAGAAAAGGTAAATCGCTCAAAGACATACTCGTCAGAACAAAACTTTAGAGGCTTACGTGCCGCTACCGTAAAACCACATAGGGGAGTCTGTGTTGGCCTGTCTATGACCTTTTCAAAACTGAGCAATATTTGTCTGAAAAAAAAATTCGTGCAGAGGGTTTCACCTGAAAAAAAAATTCCTGCACAAGCCGTGAGCGAAAAAAAAAAACTCGTGCAAGCTGAAAATTCCCCTCCCCCCCCCCCCCATCACTTTTCTAATGGTCCGTCCCATAGCTGCTCATTGATTTCTACCAATCCTTCCTGAGCGGTGTCTTCCTTATAAGATTATATCTCCGCCAAAATTCGACTAATTCCCTTTCGATTCACATTCTATGTTTGTTGTCCGCGATTCGACATTAGAGTTTCGCAATGCGACATTGAAGTTTGCCAATACGACGTTGGTTTTCCATGCGACATTCCAGTTACGCATTTTCAATTTCACGCCTACCATCCGACATGCTCAGATGTCATTTTATGCTAGTTTCAACATGCTCAGTTCCAGACATAAGTAATCGATGATCACTGACATCAATTGGTAATCAATGAGTAATTGATGGGTAATCAGTTGATTAGTCATTGATTTTTTGCGATGATCGATGAGTAATCGATAAATAATTGAAACCCAGACATTTTGTGGCCTATCGATTACTCACCGATTACTCATCGATTACTCATTGATGCAGTTGATTACCTATTGATGTTATTGATTACTCATCGACTATTATACTGCACACAAAAGACACCTTGCTATCATTTACCGTTTTATTCGTTTACGATTCTTTTATCTGTGTTAGACGTATTTTTCTTTATAACTGGCGTTTAACTGTCAAGGTTTAGTTCAATAATATACGACAACGAGACACGGGGGAATAAAATAGGCCTTCATTACTGCGCAGCGAGCGTAGCGAGCGAGCAGCAACATAAACAAGATTTAAAAAGAATATATAGAAGGGGATACGAATTCTCGAATTTCATCACTTTTTACCAGAATGCATTGCATTTAACCAGAATGCACTGTGTCACTTTTTACTAGAGTGCATTGCGCCAGGAACAACATAGCCTGCGTAGCTTGGTGGTTATCAATTATATGCTGCGATCTATTCATCCAAACATAAATTTAAGCTGAAGAGTTAGTACTTTCACACATTGCGATGGACGCGTCCTCGGCACAGTCTGTCGACATTCTAGAGAAATTTAATACGTACCAGTACAGAATTTAGAAGTTATATTTAGAAGTTAGATCTATCGATTTTCGCGATCTGATAAAGGGGAGGTTGATGTGTATCGTTTTTGGTCCAAACATAGTTCAGATCACTGTTTGCTTTTTTGTCACGATCCCTTGTCACGCCTCGCCATCAATGCGCCATCATGCATGAAGTTGATGCACACAAGGACAGATTTTAAGTTACACAGCACAATTGAAACTTCTTTGAGAAATAAATGTTACTGCAAGTCCTGGAACGCACAGAAAGATAAATCATCCGTAAAGTATGTCATGTATCTATCAATTTTTAACTTCAAACTCTAATTTTAAAACAACACCAAATCTTCAAAATTTCCTATTTCCATAAATTTTACTAATCCTTTGAGAAAAACTATCTGTCTCCAAATAAACCTAAAAATCACCAAAAAATTTACAAAACGGCGCAAAACATAGATGTGTGTAATGAGTGAACAGATTCTTGATTGCTTGAAACGTAAACGAGATATTTGCATTAAGAACATAATACCAAGCCAAAATACGGCTTTCAGGTGGACCCCCGCCTTAAGGTGGTTCGAAATAGTTTTCATTTTCCCGAGACAAGTTCACAAATTCTTTTCTAAATTATGTTTGGTTCATCGTATCACTATGAAATTTGGCACAGAAATAAAAGAAACATCATAGATTCATTACATGACATTTATTTCAGAAAACCTGTTACCATAGCAACCATATGACGCATTCAGTTGAGCCACTAAAATCGAAATCTATTGTCTTTTTTAAAAAATTGGTCGGTGAAATCTTCTCAAACTGCAATATTATATGTCACCAGAAATGACCTTCAAAATATTTCAGTTAAAAAAAAATCTGTAGGGTAGATTAAGAAAAAATCCTCTTTTTGACTATTGTTCTCTTATTTATTTTCCTGCCTACAAATTTTTTTAAAAATCGGACTATGTATACAGCCAATTGATCCTGGTTATCACCGAGAAAATGAAAAAAAATTCACCGAGCGGAAGCGGAAATATGAGCGATTAAAGTTATAAAAACTCCAAAATTTCGACACGACAAGATTAGCATTTGCGCATGCCCGTCAACTGCTCGCGCGAGATTAGGCTTGTGGCTTGTTGATTTCGCAGTTGGCAGTGTTTTGTATGTGATGTTTTGTTCTACAAGATTCTAAAACAACTTACAATTAGGCGATTTTACCTTTCTCGGGGACCAATATGTGTTTAAAACATCAGTTTTTGTCAAAGTACTCTATTATTTTTGACAAAGTAGCCTGATGTTTTGTTCCTCGTGGCGTGGATCGACTTGATGATTAGAACCCAGTTTGCGCGCGCCATAAAACTATTTCGAACCACCTTAAGTTGCGTAAATAACTACAATGATCATCTATGTCTTAATATCTTTTCCGCAGTTCAAATATATGATCTTTCATATATTCACTTGCATAAGTTGTTTTTATGTCGTTCTTATTCGCCAAATACGGTTTTCAGCCACGAGATGATATCGAGTAACGAGTAATGAATGAAATCAATCAATGCAATCAATGACTAATCGATGCAATTGATGACTAATCGAAAACCAAAATTTTAGTGGCCTATCGATTACTCAGTGATCATCGGCAATAATCAATCACTAATCAACTGATTAACTATCGATTACCTATTAAATAACTCATTAATTCCATCGATGTTATTGATTTCACCGATTAGTTATGTCTGGTCAGATGTCATTTTATGGTTGTTTCACATTTTAAGTTCCGACACGCTTGAATGATCAACCGTTGTAATCCGCTGTACTTTTGCGGGCTCAGTTTAACATAAAAGCACATTGTCTCTATGGTCCGGAGTGATAACAATGGGTTGACAAGCCAGCACAACTCCCATCCACGGGTAATAGCCAGTTAAAGTTTTGCTCGGACGAGTATACTCTTTAAGGATCTGCCCCTTTTCTACGAGACGATAGGGGGATCTTTGAATATTCTGCTAAGCAATGGTTGTTGATGAATTAAATGCCAATTCTGCATTAGTAATTGCTTTAAGCTAGGCACTGATTCGCGTGTTTTGTTTACGTTTCTGTTGTAGGGCAGGTTTTCTCTCCTCAAATGTGATTTCTGCGAGAGTTGTTGAAACGAGAGTTTCAGGGTACCCTCTTCCGATGAGATTTGTTTTAAATTGTGCCATTGCAGGTTTAAACGCTGTTGCAGAGGAGTTAGATCGGAGAAGTCTAAGTGCTTCGCCTTTAAAAAAGCCCTTTTTGACCCCTGGTGGGTGGCAACTTGAGAAATCTGTGTACTGAAAGGTTTCAGTAGCTTTGGAATAAGTTTTTATGTCTAGTATAGACAAATCATTCGCCTTTGTAAACATGTGTCGAAGAACGTTGTTTCCGTGTCGGATACTTCAGCCGTTAACTTGATAGTAGGATGATGGCTGTTTGCTTGTTCAATGGATTGCGTGACTTCGTACTTTGTTTATTGCCCCCGCAGGGTTTTGGCCCAGAGGCCAAAACCCGAGGAGGCATTAATAGGACCCCCCGCGTATAAAGAATGTGAAATATTGGTGTAGTATCGATAGTGTGCGAATCGAACCCGATTTGAAGAAACTAGGCGCGCACGGCGGTCCCGGTTAATTTTTGAGTAAGCTCGCAAGGCAACGCTGGGTAATTCTTGCAGCCACGAGGACGAGGAGAGGTATCGCGTACGCGCGCGATAAATCATTCAGCAGTACTGGATAGAATTGTTCCGTACAGAACTTGATTTGTTAGACACAAATAGGCAACGGGGTCGACAGACTCGATCCAAACAACACACGTAAAAGTAAACAGATCAGGATCACAAATCAAAACTCAAAACCCACTCAAAGAAACAACACTGAACAAATTGTATCGGAAGTAACTGAGTTTAGTTTCCTTTTGTTATCTATCTCAACATAGTTAGTCGACTAACTATGATCTCAAGGATCAGAAGTTAGTAAAGGATTTATAGACGGTGTCGTTTCAATGATTATTAGATAATAGGCCCTTTGCAGCTAAGCTAGTCTCCTCCGCAGCCGTAACGGCTGCGGAGGAGACTACAGCTAAGCCGTCACGTGACTTACTTTTCATAAAATTATGGGCTATAACTTAACAAATGCCTGAAATGGAAAAAGCATGTCGAGAATATCAAAATGGCTAAATTTGAGGCCCCCATCATTAAAAGAAGAGGTTTTATGACAGTCTGAATTTTTTAAAAAATAAGGAGGTTTGCATGGAAAATGTTGCTGGAGAGCAAGACCTTGATCTCCAGCAACATTTCCCATACAAAACTTCTAAATTTTCCGAAAATTCAAACTGTCGTTTAAACTTACTCTTTCATTCCAGGGGGCTTAAACTTGGCCATTTTGGTATTTTCGATGCACTCTTTCCATTTCTGGCAAGTTATAGCTCATAATATAAAAATTTTCTAGGAAAAATTTGGTCACGTGACCCCAGCTGCAAAGGGCCTATTCTTGCAACCACATGCACGAGTGTAATCGCGTTGGTTCGCTCTGACACGAGCACGAAGAGTACGAATAACTAAAATACTTGAAATAACAGAGATTTTTGTTCATTTTGTGTGATTGATTTGAAGGATTACAACGAGAGTAAAAGGTCAGATCAGCCTGTTATTTTGTGACGATTCCGGGGAGACGTATTTTGTAATAAAAGCTGAACAGTTCATTACATAATAAACGTGATATCCAAGGCGGGGGCAGATGTAGTGAGAACTATTACTAGTATTGCAGATAGAGAATATATCGTCAATATACCTTTTCCAGGCAAGTGGGTTTTGTGCGCTTAGGTTTAAAATTCGTGATTCTACCTTTCCCATAAAGATGTTGGCAAAAGGTCCTGCCATTTTAGTTCCCATGGCTGTGCCATGTGTTTGGAGGTAGTTTTTTCCAGTTAGCTGGAATGAGTTTTCTTGAAGGATAAGTTCAAGCGCTCTCTTAAGATATTGTGAAGAGATGGGGGGTTCCCCTTCGTAGTAAGATTCGTATGCTTTAAGGTAATCGAGTCTTAAAACCAGTCCATTGATTTCAAGTGGATCTGTAATGTTTTATAGGGCTGTTATCGGATTTTCTGTGTTTTGAGCTTCAAGATACCCACTCTCCGCCATGCTGGATTGAGCCCGCAAAAGTACAGCCGGTTACAATGGTTGATCATAAAATGTGAAACAAGCATAAAATGACAACCACGCATGTTGAAACTAGCATAAAATGACAACTGAGCATGTCGGATGGTAGGCGTGAAATTGAAAATGCGTAACTGGAACTGCAAAAGCCAACGTCGTATTGGCAAACTTCAATGTCGCATTGTGGAACTCTAAGGGCCTGTTTACAAGGAGGAAGGGTTACCATAGCAAGCGGGTTAGCTCTAGCTGGAGGGCAAAAGACAGCCCGGGTCTAAAAGCAAAATTTCCCAGGTAGGGTAACCCTACAACCCGGGACAACTTAATGTGC
The DNA here is from genome assembly GCA_964020085.1 of Micromussa lordhowensis. Lineage (NCBI taxonomy): Eukaryota > Metazoa > Cnidaria > Anthozoa > Scleractinia > Lobophylliidae > Micromussa > Micromussa lordhowensis. Next base: position 5,885 of record OZ026603.1, on the reverse strand, counting down.
GGTCACATGTCAAAGGGTTTGGAAACAATTAAAACGTTGACCCGGGTAGGCGGGTTAACCCTACCTGGAGTGTTTACAAGGGAAAAAGTTAACCCGCGACCAGGGTAACCCTAGCACGTAGATAGGGTAACCCGCCTACTCGGGTAACCCCAGCTGCCTTGTAAACACGACGAAGAAAAGAAGAGGAAATGTGCCAGTGCTAGGGTAACCCGCTTGCTAGGGTAACCCGCTGCCAGGGTAACCCTCTCTCCTCGTAAACAGGCCCTAATGTTGCAAGTTCAATGTCGCATTGCGAAACTCTAATGTCGAATCGCGGACAACAAACATAGAATGTGAACTGAACATCAAAAGCGAAAGTCGAATTTTGGCGGAGATATAACGCCATAGCTAACGGGGATGTGCCGCTGGATGTGGTCGCATTTTTACGACTGCATTGACTATAATGGGGTTACATTTTTAGTATAGTTACTAGAATGGGGTCGCACATTTTCGGAATTTCTGGGATTAGAAAATTCTGGTAAGCAGGGATTTAAAAATAGGAAGATTCACGGTTAAAAAAATGGTTCGTGCTGTCTTTTAATAATTACTGAGTCGTCTCGCATTGAATTCCGTTCATGAAATCACAACTTAAACATTAACGACTTGCACAATAGTGCAGAACCCCTGGGTTGGATCCTCTTTTGGATTAGCAAGCGTTTGATCTCTTTCGCTTAGGACTTGTTAGCTTTCAACGTGACATTTACAGGAACATTTATTCCACCTCCAATACGCCAGCGACCTTTGGCATCATCTTACGGCTCTCCGATAACAGTGCTACACAGGTAAGACAATTCGAAATGAAATTAATTGCTAGTTTAATTCGCTATTATGCTAAAGAGTATCACACTACCTTGTAGCCACTTAAGATAGTTTAAAACTTACCACGTAAGATGTTAAAGGCCAGGGTGCTGAAACGACCTCTCTTTGAAGATGTCCAAGTTGACCTTTCGCGGGGTCAGCAACCTTGAATGCACGCCCATAATCCCCGATTTTCTTGACAGCAGTACATATGTCGCCTGTTTCTACTTCAAAGATACCCCTTAACGATACACCTGATCAGAACTTTTTGTTCGATCTCGCTGGAATTGGACTGGGAATAACTGGTAATTGTCACCGCCAGCTCCCAGACAAAAATATCACCCCGTAAATAACTCGTATCTGAGACTACCGAATGCTCGGCGGGTGTATTGACCAGTCCCTTGTGACAAGGGCGGTTTAATTGTGAAATGCGTATAATAATACAATTCTTTGTTCACGTTGGCGGTCTATAATTTCTGTCTACCAGTGAACCCCAGTGCTTGCTGCCTAGATGAAAATTTGCTGCGATGAAATGATACTCTATTTACATTTATTAGTGATTGTCTGGAAGAAATGGTAATTGAGGTTCAATATAAGCATGGCTTTTATCGCATGCATATTTTCAGTAGCAGTGTTGTGAAAAAACGAAAAACCGCATAGATTATATTTTGAATGAAGAGAAATAACTTAACAATTTGAGGTTTCTATTGGCCAAATAGATAAACTAATTTTACAATTACTTTTACTTACGAGGTGGACTAAGTCAGTTAGCTGCCGCCCATGGCTGACATGAGTAATATGTTTCCTACAACCAAACTATGGTTGAAAATAATTACGCATTGTGTCCATCCGGTAAAAAAGTGTTGCTCGCGATTCTTTATCAAACGCCGGATTTTAACCCTTTTATTTGTTGTGATTGTATTGTTATATTATTCTAAATACATGTTTATTGTCTTGCTGTATCCTGAAAATATGGGGATTGACAAGCGGGGAGTTCTGAGAGGGAAATGCACTGAGTGTGAGTGCGAGGAGTTTGAGAGCGTCAACAGCATTGTTTGTGAGTACTGTGGCCACCCGCCAGTCAAACATGAGAATCAGGGTGAAGTTCTCTCACCACCAACTAAAAAAAGATTTGTGTCGGTTTCCAAAAATGTATCACAGGCACTCTGTGATTCAACACAAGTACCCCTCGATCCTACAAGCGCAGTTCCTTATTTATCATCGGCAGTCATCAAATCAAATGTTGCGGTTTCCGGTTTGTTAGAGCTATGCTGCGATTCAGCACATACAGTTTCCGATTCTGTGGTACAAGGTGGCTTGTCAGAGGAGGTCTGCGATTCATCTCATTCAGCTTCCGATCCTGTAGTACCCAGTGTTACTGCCAAAGGCGACTTCTTGGGCCAACGTGATTTATTTCATTAACACTCAAAATCGAGGTTTAAACTGCAAAATAAAACGAAGGACTAAGGATATACAACACTGCACGGAAACGACAAAGAAATAAACCGAAATAGCAATTCTAAAAGGAAAATAAACTTACATTGTTATGGCACTGTGGCCCGAAGAGATAGACACTCCGTATAACGGATTACTACAAGATGACTGCTTAAGGTGAATATACTCTTCAAAGATCGAAGTAGACTGCACGATGCGCTAGTGAAAACTTATGGTGAAATATAAATTTAGGAATATTTATGCAGAAAGATATGAAGCGAAAAAAATGCAAAAAACTTGTTACACGCACTAAACGTTCCCAGAGGGTACCTAATTAACTAAATATAAATCTTTGGGAGTTAGATCCAACACCCAGTGCTGATTTCACAGCTTCCGTCTCTAATTCAGTAACCATAGGAAGTACCAATTCACAAACCTCGTCAGAGTATCCTTTGGCAGCCAAAACGTGATATCGTTTCTGAAGAAAACAGTTTCAAAAGAGGAAAGAGACTTGTCAACCCCTGTCTCAAGATACACATGTCAATCACAGAGGAATGACAACGTAAGGTTACTTGTGAAGTATGTAAAAAGATGTTTTGGTCGGCGACAAAGCACAGTCGTGTTCAGAATTTGAAGGGGCATTTGGGCAGCCGGGAGCATCAACTGCAGCTTGCAATTCTGGAGAATGAACAGGACTACCCAGCTTCCATTACAGCAAGTTTGCCGAGCATTTTGCCGTGTGTGCAGCAATACCACTATATCACTAAGTGGTCAAAGAAATCCTTTTGGAAATGCCAAGCAACATGTTGAAAGTAAAGTCCACAAAGCAAAGATGCAAGCCGGAAGTTCGGTAGTCAGCAGCAAAGATATTTCTTCGTATTTCCTAGCACCTCCGCAGAAGAAGTGACAAGAATCCAACGTTCAAGCTTCACCTAAGCCATCATTATGCCATGGGTTTTATTGCGAGGACTACGTATACTCTTTAACAATAAAAGGAGAGAAAATTTAGACAAAACCAAAGTTGCTGCTTAGTGATACCAAACCTGGAACAGATGAGGGAAAACAGTCAGTTATCAGTGCTGATGGAAATTGTTCTATCTTTGCCAACATTCCAAACTTGCCATCTTTTCGAATGCGCCTTCTTTTAAGGATGAAGAAAACAACAGATACTGGTGAACGAGACCTAAGTTGCGTTAGAAATGAATATCTCGCAGGTGAAGAAATTGCTGAGAAAGTAAAGCAAAAAAAAGCAAACTGAATAGTTTAGAGTCAAAGCTGTTTTTCGAGACATCCACAGACTGCTAGCAGTCCCTTTCTAGATAGTCGCGAGAGCGTGCGAACCGAGAGCGCACAGCGCGGCGAGACTGGAGCAAGGAGAAACTGCACGAGAAGAGACTCGGGGAGAGGCGAAAAGAAAGGGACTGCGCTCTTAGCTGTAACCGACGCATTCGAATTTCCCGTCGCACTAGCAATGGAAAATTCCAATTGGTCCATAAACAATAGCTGCTGTCAGCAACATTTGATGAGTAATTGACTACTTGGCAGGTTTGGATGTCAATCGATGGCCCACGGCAAACATGTAAATCAGTTTTCTTTTTAAATTTTTATCTGTAACTGATGTTTTTACTGTGTCTAAGTAAAGTGTATGATGATGATGATGACGATGATGTGAAAAAGCAGGGAAAACGTTACAAGGCCTCCACAAAGCTTTTCTTTGAAGTTGTTCTTATTTGGGGTGGTATATTTGTTGGATCAAATCTGTTTGGTCCTGAGATACACGCACTTAAATATTTGTATGTGGTGCAATCATGACCGCATTACATTGGAAGGTGGAATAAATCACGCTGACATGTCAAGGATTGCAGCAATCTATAGTGAGTCGATTGTAAAACAGTTAAAGAACAAACGAAGTGGGGGAAGTTTAGTTCCAGTTCTGGCTGCAGCAGACGAAACTGCAGTTATGAGCAAAATAATGTAAAATCAGGAAAAGGACGAGCTGTTGGTTCTGTGGTGTCAAAGGTCCAAACCATCAGTGGCTTGATCACTTCATAGTAAAAGTTGGAGACGGAGAGGAAGGCTACAGCACCATTTTCAGTGTCTTCAGAAATAACGTAATTGGTAATTGCGCAAGAGCAATCATTCTTAACCCATTATCGTTTTCCCAATACACACAATAATTGTTGTTCCCTCCTAATAACCCTAAGAAATGTTTTTTCCCTTACTTCCCTTGAACTGGATAGCATCGTGGAGATCGTTCAAGCAAAACAGCTATAACAACAGCAAGAACACTTTATTGGCCGTTTGGAAGTTTTATACAATTGCTTTTGAAAAGTTGAAGAGTTACCAGCTTGCCGAAAAAAATTGTCAGGGAGGTGGTGATTCCTTGTTGCTATGCAGGTATAGAAGTAAATGAAATACCGAGCAAGATAAAAAGTGAAGTTGTAATGATAGAGTACTATTTGTTGAAGGGAAATTTGAGTTGGATGCTGCAAGAGAAGTTTAGAGTAAAATTGTGGAGCTTACGATGAGCAAACTCGGAGGGAGGCCCGGGTGAGAATAGTTTGGTGAAGGCATTGTGATGTAGAGGCAAATGAGCGTGATGTGTGTGGTAGTAGATTATGGCGGCGAATTGTAGTAAGCGAGTGTTAAGTGTGGTAAAAGTATTTTTGCCGCCTGGTGGTTGAAGGACATCATTAAGTCCGGAGGCCCGTAAGTCATAAGCACCTGTCGAAGAATTGAGGGGTGTTCTGTTGTTGAAAGTGCCGACTAGCGCTTACTCGGCGCTCGAGGAGTCCGTTGGTAGTAAGACGCAGATCGATCCAGGCGGACGGTCCAAAGGCAGATTCCTTGTCGAAAACCATGTCACCGTGAGATGTGGCCTATCTGCGAAGGTAGTGCATGGACAAGGCTGAGGACAAGGTGGCTGCTTTTGGAGTTGTAATGTTTTTGTATGAGCAAAAGTACAGTAGCTCCATCGCAAAATGAATTTTCGTGATAGCAGGTCATGTAAGCAATACCGAAATACCCACACCGAATCACCGACCTCCTCCTCGGTACTACAACATCCGACGCCGATGAGCATCCAATATACCGATAACTGAGGAGGAGCAGCTCCCATCTTACTAAAGGAAACTGATATTTCTAAAGCTTCTCTTGTCCCAAGGAAGCCACCAGACTTTGGAAAACTATTGACGGACGGCCATTAAAGCGTGCTCCTAAGACGACACCAAACGAATGATCCTCGGGCAACACAACAATATAATAAATTGCTCACAATACAGATCCTGAGATCCAGTCTTTCATTTTCATGTTAACTTGTTGTTATACTTTACCGAATAAAAGATCAAATTAAATAGAACGTTTATTGGCATAAACCCTAAGATTCATAGAACTCTGTATAATCTAACTTGAAAAAAAGCAGGCCAGCGCTTGAATACCTAAGCATGGAATAATGGAATAAGACATTGGTTTTATTTTGTTTGTTTCTGGAACCGAAGTAATGATTAAGAGAGACAGTTGATGGCATTCGTATTTCGTTGTTAGAGGTAAAATTCTTGGATTTAGAAACGACGAACTACTGCTAAAGCATTTGCCAAGAATGTTTTCACTAATCA
>OZ026602.1:34663374-34678537 GCA_964020085.1 Micromussa lordhowensis | reverse complement strand
TATATGTTCATTGTAATGCTTTAATATATGTGTAAATTTATCAAAATAGCCAGAGTGTCATTACCTTTCGTCTTGTACAGATGATCCAGATACCATCTGCCTACCAGCTTTGGATCAGAATTCAACGTCCATAACTTCAACCACAGAATATATCCACTAAACGCATCTTGCAGGCCATCATAAACTGCCAGGGGAAATGTGCTCTTCATAAAGCCCATGAGCTTATCATGGCCATCTCCAGAGTGGGTGTGGTTTGATCCCTTTAAAGAAAACATTAATTTGAGAAATTTATATACATATATAAAAGCACAATAGAAGTAACTACACAATCAAAGATTAAAGATACCTCTAAAAGTAAACTTACTAAAATTCAGAAAGATAAAAGTCTCACCAGAGAAGTAAAGGTACCGGTTGCACCCCTGCGTCGTTTTTTCTTACCGACATCCCCACGGCATTGAAGTCCTTCTGGGTCGACTAGCCCCATAACATCGTGTATTTGGTCACGCTGAACGGCTAGATAGTGTTGCTCTCTGAGTTTTTTGTGCATTGCACGATAACCAAGCAACTGTCACGGCCCTTCAATTTCTTCGCGTACAGCGGTTTCCACTTCTTCTATGTCAGTATCGAAAAATTTCTCGTCGACTTGCGTGGCGACCTTATGACGAAGAATAGTCTGGATGAAGAATGGCCAGCTCTCGGATCGCCTGAACAAGGACTGACTATACCAAAGCACTAAAAACAAGTGTGATTCAAATGTGCTTGAAGTCTGGGAAAGCACCACTCTGAAAGGACCTTGGATTTTGGACGAGCAGACCAAAGCTACGGCGGATCAAATTGAAAACGATAGATTATTCATAGAAAGCTTACAAGACCCCAGAACCGTCAGAACCCCAGAACCTGAAAAATTTCTCGTCGACTTGCGTGGCGACCTTATGACGAAGAATAGTCTGGTTGAAGAATGGCCAGCTCTCGGATCGCCTGAACAAGGACTGACTATACCAAAGCGCTAAAAAAAAGTGTGATTCAAATGTGCTTGAAGTCTGGGAAAGCACCACTCTGAAAGGACCTTGGATTTTGGACGAGCAGACCAAAGCTACGGCGGATCAAATTGAAAACGATAGATTATTCGTAGAAAGCTTACAAGATAGCGAATACACGCAGCTTAGCGAGTATCTGGAGTATGATGAGAATGACGAAGATAATTTCAATCCAGAAGAACAGGAAGAACAAACTAATGAAAAGAACGAAATTTTGTTCGACGGCCACCTAGAAGCAAGCCGAGTACAACCAAAGACTTCCCGCATGTGTGACATCAGCATGGATCGACCAAGTTTGCGGTCACACGTATTGCTAGCAGTGTGCGCTTCGTTTCATAGGGAAATTGGCAATCCGCATGAACTACGCTACACCAACGTCTTTTCGCTGGTGCAGGCCGTTAGAGATTTCCGACCATTTAAGACTCCTGCCATTTTAGATTGCATTATTTTGGAATTTCGTGCCAATTTGGACTCCTCGCTTTAGCTTACGTGTCACATCACACAAATCCCAGCACGACACTAAAACTACGTTTGCACGTGTTGTACATTGTGATTGTTTAACATTTGCCGTCATCCTGAAGCATGAGTTAATTAAGAGTCATCTTGAAACAATTCATGCTGACATGCTTTTATAAGTTCTTAAATACAATGTAAATATCTGACCTTAAAAGTCTCGCTCGAAGAAGCGTTTCTCCGAAAGAAATCTTGATCTTTTCCTTGGCTTCTTTGAATTTTTCGGCTAAAGGGATGAACCATTATAATTTTGAGAGTGTTGAGTTTCTGCACTAGAAAAAGTAGCAAAGAAGATCGTGTGTGGAAATCACTTAAGAGATTTACACGAGGAATTTAAACATTCCATCATTTGCAAATTTTAAGAATGGCAAGGACTGCAAATCTAATACTGAAATCTCGGCTCCTTCATCCTTAGCATAATCATTTTGGCATGTGCCTCTTAATCGTTTTGCTATAATGTGTGGGGCCATATTTCGTTAGTTATTAAACTGTTGAGAGAGTTTTGTTTTGTCCCTTTTCAGAGCAGATCAAGGTCAAAATGTATTCTCGTTTGTCTGGGTAGAGTTTATGAAGACTTTTATTATGAGTCAGCGAGGTTGTTTAACTTTTACGGTCTGTGATCAGTGTCTTTCATTTCGTCTGCTGCGACCTGCTAATGGACGGGATAAGAATCTAGCCAAGGAATACTTATTTTACCTTGTATTTGGTTAAAATTACTATCAAACTGATTTAGTATGGAATATTGTTATCATTGAGTAACTTTTTGAGAAGAGCTTTAAGTTGCAAGTAAGAACAAATATGTTGTTGATGGTTACGATAAAGCTCTTTCTTCACTGTTGGTCCCCTTAAACAGCTGCCATTATCGTTCAGGTATTACACACAATACTGAGATAAGAGCAGGTCGTGGTCAAAATGTTTTGTTTGTGTTTTAGCTGGTTAGAGTCGTTAGAGGTTTTAGATAATGACAGCCCGCCTCTGCTTTCAATAAGCACTGGGCTAATCACGTAACCCTGTAGTATGCATGCTTAGGGAAAAAAGATCCCGCAGAACCTCTAAAGTAAAACTTGATAAACCCAAAAATGTTATGTAATTTTATGGGTAATCTTAATCGAACTAGCCTGGTTAACAAATGATTTATTATCAATAACATCGTTTACTTGCGGGAACCTGCGGTAAATGACATGCGTAATTAAAACTGGCACAAAAAAAGTTAGGATGCAGATATTTTAAAGAAATGTTGAAAGCCGAAGTCTCTTGATTAACTGTCAGTCCTTTCCCTCATATATTAAATTTATAAAGCTTAAGCTTTAGTGTGCTTTGAACTGAAAATGCTCAGTTCATGGAAATGTTGTTTTGATAGTTAAATAAAGTGCAGTGTCATTAAGTGAACGGTGACTTGTTAAGTTGCTGGGTTCACCCCAGCAAATGTGTGATCTGGAAACGCACCAGCACTGTGGGGTGAGACATTTTGCTGATTTTGGGGTCCCCATATGCCGAAGAAAGCTGAGGATTTAGAGTGTTAACGTGCCGGTCTAATGAGAAAGCCAGAAAATTCCCAGAAAATTTTGAGATCTAGGGTCTCGGAAATGCGATTTCCAACCATTCCCGTGGAACTTCTTTATAAATAAATGCGACGGAAAATCTACAACAGAAAATGGGGTAAAACAATGTTCAAAACAGGGGGTTTACAAGCAAAGGGCAAGACGTCGACCCTTAAGATAAGCGAACTCTCTTATAATCTTATAACATCATCAATTTCCACGTCCTTGTGCTTGTTAATGTGCAAAATTGCTAAAGAGCTCAATCTCCCGTCTGTCACAGTACTTCGTAAGGGCGTTTTCAATCTCTTCATACTACTGAAACTACGCCCAGCAGTGCAGGTCGACACAGGATACGTTAACAATGTTATCACTGCAACAAAAACTCTGAAATAGGATTGAGAGTTGCCATGATCAAGAGTCTCAACCAAAGTCTTTGACTTTATGTTACCATCCATCCCACTCCACTTTTGCCTAGATCTTTTGACCTCGGTGATGTAACTGAATTTGCCGAAGTAGCTGTAGATATCATCAACGGCCCTTTCTGTTAGCTCAAGAATGCTAACAGCATGGGACCAGTGATCTCTTTGCCGTCAGTAGGGTAAAAAACATATGTAGCTTTTAGGTCCGCAGCTTCGTTTCTCTGTTTTGTTCTGTCATCTTTTCCTGCAGACTTCCTATTACTTACACATATATACATAACCTACCAGGAATAAGAAGCTGCACCTGGAAGCCAGGGAGAGGCTTGACTAATTGCTCATCAAACTTGTTAACCTCGTTGACCTTCACATGGCACTTGCTGTGGCAAGAACCTCGGGAAGGCTTTACACAGTCAATGAGTTCACTGTATTTTGGATGTATATATTCCTGAGTTGAGTGAAATTATTTCTGAAGCCACACAGCATTTAAAGGTACGCTCTCTTTCAAAAATAACCCGGGACAGAGGATTGGGGAAATGCACCATTAAGTTACAACAACAACAACTTTATTAGCCCTGATATTTAGAACAGTAGACATTTACATCAAATAAAATTTAAAGCTTAAAGGGTGTTGGCTTCCTAAAATTACTAGAGGGTAAGCAAATCTCGGAAGCCAAATAACGTTTCTTGTCGTTTATGCATTAATTAAAAGGTATTGAAAAAAACAAACACACGCGCTAGTATAATAGTTGGAAATTTAAAAATTGGGCCTATTTTATAGGAACTTTGACAAATGCTATAAGGGAAAAAAATTGTTTCCAGATTTCAGCTGTACGCATGGGCGTATGTGCGTATTTGGACAATACGCCCCTGAAAATACTGAGGACGGCTATGTAGATTTAAAAAAATGCTCTAATTTAGAGCATGTTTTTTTAAATGTACAATAACCTCGCACATTGGAGAGCTGTCCTCAGTGTTTTCCAGATTTGTACCTTAGACTATCTGACAAAACAACAAATCAGCCTCGTTAAAACAGAGACACCACGTTCCCTTTTGTTTGACTTGACTCTCACTGTTAAAATATAATGAAACGATCAACAAGTACCGAGTTTGATTCGTAGAATCTCAACCGTGTTGTACTGGAAAACTCACCGATACTCTTCAGGGGGACAATTTTTTTTTATTTCTGGCTCAAAAGTATATAACATTGTAGATTTTGGACTGCAATTCATTAGAGTTTCTACTAAATCTAGTATGTCTACTAAAATTTGGTAAACTTTAGCAAAACGTAGCTGGGCTCCCCAATGTAGTGAATCGTTGCTGATTATTGATTATTTTGTGAGTATGCTATTTACGGATGAAATAATACGGCCGGAGAATGAATATCTAATCTTCAGAGAAGGTTACCCACTATGGGGATAATGAGACTGATATTATCTCCTTTTTGTTCCCGCAATCAAATGATCCCACGATTTTATCAGAGTAGCGATCTGTGTGAAATTAGACAACGCTGCGGTCAACTGAGAAGTTTGTTTCCATGAGAGGACGTTTTGACAGGTAAGGAGCTGTTGTTTTGACTACTCAAATTTTTTTTTCTTTTTTCGCTAGTCAGGCATAAGCACATGATACCTTGATACCCCTCTATAAAGCCTTCCCGCTGTACGTACAATTAATTGACTCGGAGTTCTTGGGCGAGCACTGCAGGGACTTAACTTCCACTATCACTCCAATGTGAACTGAGCGGTATGCAGGTGTATCCTTTATGTTGAATAGTTTTCGCGATTGTATCACTTCCACATTCTTTTAACAGACTTTTGGCAAACTAATTCGAGGATACATAAAGTTCATGTATGTTGTATGCATGTATTTACCAAATAATAGACGTGTAAATACAATTTTAATATGCAGGTTGAGCCACGCACATGGTACTTGGAAAAAATGGAAAAATCTTGGGCGTTTTCCCAGCAGTAAATAAAGTTTTCGAACCGTTTATTTGTTTTACTCTATATAGAATCTGGTATTACTTGGAGATGGCTGGTTTTAGCTCCTCTTAACATGTTTTGATTTGTTTCAGTTTGCCGATCCGACGCAAGATGGAGCGTAGGATGACAAGGACCAGGCAACCGCGCTCAGCTGTGAGTTCAAATTATATATAGAAACTAGGGTTTATCTGTTCATGAATGTTTGGACTGTCACTAGATGATCCGTCCAAGGTTTTCTAGATATTTTTTACGCCTTCCGAAAGTATCGATCATATTGTGGATTTCCTTTTGAGCGCAGGAAAGTCGGTCTTCCGGCAAAATCGACAGGGCTTACCTAGGAAAGAGTTAATTGGCTATTAGTCTAGGCCAATAAGATTTGCTCTATTATTATATCAAACATGGCATCATGGCGGCCGTCTTTATATACTAGTCAACCACCCATCAGCGTGAGAGCGTAAGTTACGTTCTCACGGTACCCTGATGGTTAGAGGCAAATCAGGGAAGAAGAGAAGAGGGAATCTATGGTGGACTATCACACATTACATATAGGAAAAGTCGCTATTTTGGAGTGGCCAAGCAATAGACTGACTAGAGGCTAGAGTACTTAGTCTGAGGTAAATTAAGCTTAAGCTTATTTTTGATACTTAGGGTTGGGGTTAATTAGGGTTGGCTGAATTTTTCGCATCGACAGTTGGACGGTCTTTGGAATCTGTGGTGGTAAAAACTTTGGCAAAGAACTTGGAAATGACGACCACACGGAGTGCAATTCTTGTCGCTCCGCGGGGTGTAATTTCCGTTTTGTTCCACATCACGAGCCGTTTAGATGTCGGCGTGACGACACTTTCCAATGAGTGCTTCCGTGATGATTTTTATCGATGCTCCACAGTCAATTTGGAACACGACAGCCTGGTTTCTGATTTCCATCACTGTGTAAATTTCTTTCGCATAGCCAGATGTTGATGAGCATCCAGAATTACTGCGCTTATGGTAGTTGTGGTGCTAGTGATGAAGTCAACATCACTGGAGTCGGAGTCGGAGGCTTCTTCTGTCTCGATCTGTTTAATCGAGGCGTCGGGGTGCTGTGTCTTCTTTGATGTTCGACAGACTTTTGCAAAATGATTGCGGTCTTGCACTTTAGGCATTTTGTGCCCCATGCCGGACATTTTTATTTTTCTTGAATGCATGTTCTCCGCCGCAGAATAAACATGTTATCCGGTTTCCTTTTGGCCCACGCGTCTTGTCTGTTTTACGACTCTTGTCTCTTGAATCGCAATGTCGTATCTTGTTTACGTCTTCGGTTTCAGTGCCAGAAATCGCTTGAAGCTGCGAACTGGTCGCTACCGTACTTTGGCACTTACTCAGGGTGAGTTTTCTCTCTTGGAGGAGTCTTTTCCTCAGCTGCTTGCTTCTGATGCCGAGAACGATTCTGTCCCTGATGACACTATCGTGCAGGCACGAGCACAGATTACAGGTTTGCGCTAACTTGTGCAATGCTGCCACATACGCATCGATGGATTCATCTGCCTCTTGGTCTCTGCTATTAAACACGTACCTCTCGTAGGTTTCGTTCACCTCACCAATCGCGAATTCATCTAATTTTTCCATGATCTTCGACAATTTCTTCTTGTCTTCTTCGGTTGCAAAAGAAAGACCATTGTACACACGCAACGCGTCGGTACCCAAACAATGGAGAAATAACATGACTTGATATTCCTCGGGCTGTGCGGCCAGGTTTGCTACAATCGCATCGTTCTGCACTGTTGCTTGTACCTTTTCCAATTCTCTGATGTGTCTTCTCGAAGATTGAGTTTTGTCGGTGGTTTTACAGCCACATTTGCTGCAGATGCCATTCCCGGGGGTGGTGTTCCTTGACTTGCGCTCGTTGTCGAGTCACCACCAGGTATTTCGTTGTGAGTTTCTCTCTATCAGGCGTAACTATTCGGAGCCGAATCGCAGTTGGGTTTTAAGCGAGCAAACCATCTAAGTGAAATCAAAACATTGGACGAAGGTCGAGATCCTCTTCATCTCCGACACCATAAGACAACAACAATAGGACGGGTTCCTATCAAATTGCAGATCTCGCGCAATACAGGTATAACCATGTAGTCCATTGAAGTACAACACAAGGGGCATTGTGAAGCATTGGCGCTAGAAGCATGCCATTGCTCAACACAAGGGATGCATCCCATAACAGCATAGCAGGATGCGCACACTGGAGCGGGCAAACCCACAGTATTTAAACAAATGGAACACTTAAAACTTGATTTCAATATTTTAGCAACTTCTTCTTCCGAAGAATTCCTGTGTGTACTTGTGTTGATAGGCCGCTCAGAAGACGATGAAACAGGGCGGGTATCCACAAAGTCGTCCTCATTTTCTGAATCATCAGACACGATTCTTCACAACCGTTCCAGGATATTTCCTGTTTTTGCGGCTTTCTTTGTTTTCCCCTTTCCCTTTCTTAGGTTTGCCATTTTGCTCGTTTTAGCGACCAAAATTTTGTGACTGCTTCTCCAAAATTGTTAACCTGTTAAACAGACACAATGATAAGATCAGGAAATATCAATGGTCATTAATTTATTTGAAGTCTTAATGTCCCAGTTCCGCTTAACTAACTTAGTTACTATAAGACCTAATTAGTAAAGAACAAAGACACATTTGGCGTAATTAGGGGGAATACCGCTCAGTGGTTGGCATGACAGACAACTTCCCATAGCGTGACAATTAAAAGGCACTTCGAGCTGCAAAGCAGCAACGCACCATGACAGATAACATCTAGGAGCGCTATGAGCTGAAGCTTAGGCCGGCCATGTGCTACAGTGAAGCAAAAATGGCTTGAACCTAAAGCCAGCAACACGCAAAGGTATACCAAATGCCGACCCCAATTTGCCTTAAACTAGGTCCTAGTTTCTGGGACCTAGTTTATCGCCCTCAAAGTTATTCATGACGTCACATTGTGTACCTTTGCTGCGAAGCTCTGTTGCCGCAAAGGGGATTCTGCAGAGCTTCGTAGTAGTTAGATAGTGCATTGAAAGCAAAGATGTCCAGTCATTCTAATGATTCCTTTGAGTCCAACTCTTCTGAAAGCTCCATTGACTAAGAAGACTATGAACCGCTCGTAAGCGATGGCGAACAAGACGAAGAAAGCGAAGATGCTGACCAAGATGGACTGACGCCTTCAGTTTTGGAGGCCAGATTTGAACGTCGCGTTACAGTTAGCGAATGGTTAGTGAATCATGCTTATCTTTTTGTGAATATTATAAAACAGCGGAACTGTAGTGTAATCATGGCTCTACCTTCCCTTAGGTGCAAATGTAAACAATGCAATGACGAAAACCTTGGCAGGTGCACTAGAATTCCGTTGTTGCCGCGAGGTCACCAACGCCAAAAGACAGTTAGCTGTATCACCGTGCTCTAACAAATTGCTCCTTTACTTTGCGATCAGAATGGCAGGGCATACAGGCGACGAACTGGAGTGCATGAAAATGAGCAAGAAATGTTTCGTAGGCTAGAATGCAAAAAAGGTGAATTATGGACACTTAGTTTTTTTCTTGTTACCGTACACATTTGTGAGAGCTGTTGCATACCAATGGGTTGTAAGGTGGTTGTGCGGTTACATGGGCTGGGAAAACAGAAGACCGCTTCCAGCTTGTGAATATATCATAATCTAAGGTGCAACTTCCGAACCAACAACACAAGAGGTTATACCGCTGCACAAGCAACAGATTAGCAGATTAGCAGTCAGACTTTTACTGGTAGAAATAAATTACTATTGATATTTCTGAAGATAAAAGGGACAATGGAACAAAACTTGGCACATAGTGAGGCTTCAAACAGGCCATGTGGCATTTAGCGAAAAATGTAGACATTCTTCTTTACATACCTAGGAAGCCTATAGTTCATAAGCCCCCAGCTTCTATATAGGCTTCCTTACCATTACCACTGTTAAATTTGTTAAGTTATCGTCTTTAAGTTATTATAAATTTCTAGTGTATTGCGTTATTATTATTTTTTCCTTATCTTTTGTGTGGTTAAGGTAAAGTCTGCATACGAGCCTAATGGCTCATCAGGCCAGAGCTTATCCCGGTTTCAGTGGCATGAAGCAACTAGGAGTATTTCTACTCCCCCCTGGATGGGATGCTAGCCCATCGCAGGGTTACCCCCAGCATCAAATTTGCAGGTATCCATTTATACACCTGGGTGGAGAGAGGCACTGTGAGGTTGACGTCTCTTGCCCAAGAACACAACACAATGTCCCCGGCCAGGGCTCGAACCCAGAACGCTCGCTCTGGAGTCAAGCAAACTAACCATGATGCCACCGTGTGGTTAATGGAAAATAAAAAAAATGGTAATGGAAATTCCTGACCCAGGCCTTAAACTGCTTGGGCACTCCAGGGATTTTTTCAAAATGTAAATCATAACTGTATAAGCTTTGTTTTGAATCAGTCATTGCTTGTTCATTCGAGAGTTGAACCGCAAAGGGCATTAATTTTCTTTCACCCCAATATTGGGATATTCTCCTGACTTGTGCCTGGTCATCTATTGTTTGTGTTGAATGATATTACACTGAAGGAGTCCATGGTATTTGTCTAAATACTCAGAGGAGACAAATGAGGTCCATTCATGCTTTCTTTGAATAAAAGAAATACAAGAACTTATTTATGTGGCACATTTTTTTTCAATAATTAAGAAGTCGTCGAGAATGTGCAGGACATACTGTAATCCATAGTTATGAGTAAGGATCCATTCGATAATTGGTTGAAAATGTAAGGGGTGCTGCAGAGCCCAAAAGGGAGGTACATATCGACATAAAACATAGCCTGCCAATAAATGCCCAAGAGATTCCAGTCGTCAGAGTGTATAGGGATAAGGCGAAAAGCCAACTTCAGGTCCGTTTTGGCCATGTAAGAACCCTGCCCCAGAGATTGCAAGGCTCTCATAGCGTCGTCCACCCAAACGTACTGAAGGGAATACGGGTCCTTAGGAATATAATCGTTAATACTACCCCCTTCAGGGTAGGACAAGTGGTAAATGGTACACCACTCAGAGGAATGTTTCTTAGGAACAACCCCCACAGAATGGCAATAGTTAGGCAAAGGGGAGGAAGGGAAAGGCCCCGCGACCCTTCCCAGAGAAATCTCCTTGTCAAGGTTTGCAGAGACCACCTCGGGGTGTTGGGAGGCAGATACCCTAAGTTACATGAAACCCTAGCTTTCTGGGGACCCAAGTAACCAATACGCGCGCCATATGTAAGAGCACTAAGTAAAGAATTATCAAAGCTGCGGTCAGGATGAGTACAAAGTTCCCATTGAAGTTCAGCAACATTAATGGGTGTAGACACTTGGTGGGTGTAGACGCGTTGGTGGCGCGAAAGCAGGACATTATTTCTTGCCACAATAGCCGGAGTTCCTGGTGGCGACGTTCTTGGATGGGCCATCTGAGGTACAGTTGGAGAATGCGTGGGAAGGCGAACAACATCGGCTACAGACGTGGGGGAACTGGCAGGAACGACGGTTGCACCCAGACGGTTTGTTGAAACTGAAGCAGTACGAGCCTGGTTCTCTGTTGTGGCAACGGGTCAGGTCAGCCTTGGGGCAATCCCCCTCGCTGTGGTAGGGGCTGGAACACACGAAACAATGCGGCTTAGCAAGTCCGGAAAACGTTACCGTCCACAGCTCTAGGTCAACGAGGTCCCAAGGTCGGGTGCGATCAGAGGCTGAGTAGCGGCGAAAGTGTTTGACATATGCTAACCAAGCAAGGCCCTTGAATTTGGATTCTGCCCTAGTAATTATCTGCTGATATTTAAGCAATTCCAATGCCCTTCTAAGGTAGGCCACAACAATGACAGGCATGTAGGTTTTGTCGGCATCCAGCCATTTATGGAATGTGTCAATCACTGGCTTTTGCTTACGGACCATCGTGACTGGGGAAACAAGAGTCCTCCAACCAGAGCTGAACCACGGGGGACTGGGGGTGAGCAATCGAGTCTGGCAATAGCAACGTAAAATCAACCTACTCACCCCGCAAGATTTTTCAACAAGTTCTTTTCGAACGGGCGATGTAATAATAATAATAATAATAATAACGGCTTAATATCAGTACATCCATGGTATGGCTCTTTGCCTGATATAAAAGTAAAATAAGGAAATTAACATAAATCTTAATTATCAATTTGTAAAAATAGAAATAAACGGTAAAATGTAATTATACAATATATGCATACATTATCGAAACTTGGCAAGAAATCATTCCGCCCGATTCCGGCAGCGCTGGCTTAGAATACATAATGTTTGCTTACTAAACCCATAGGGGATGCTCTTCCTGATTGGCGAAGTTGAGAGCGAGGCTGAACTTGTGAAACTGATGTTCCAGGCCGAATTTGGTAGTGCCTGAGATATCGACGTCTGTACGGTATTCTGAATAACCGGGAGTTGGTTGCTCGTAAAGGGCGATGGAGAGATCGGAACTGGTTCCGGGGCCGTTAGCAAGTCCTCAACAGTGTGGACTGGCTACACGGGCGTGGGATCTTCGTCGCACTAAATTATTTTTCATTTGCTACCAGTTATTATAAACAAATCAATGGTGTGGCCATGGGCACCAAAATGGGACCCAGCTACGCCAATCTTTTCGTAGGCTACATCGAACACAAATTTTTTAATCAATACAACGGCCCTAAACCTGAGCTCTACCGTCGCCACATTGACGATTGTGTCGGCGCCACTTCCTCTACCAGAGAGGAACTCAATCAATTTATAACTGCTGTTAATTCGTTTCATCTGGCTCTTAAGTATACCTGGGAAATTTCCAATACTTTAGCATTTCTAGATATCAAAGTTTCTGTCGAAGGCAACGGTTTATGCACCAGTGTGCACTACAAACCCACAGATTCTCATAGTTATTTGTTGTATTCATCTTCACATCCTTCACATGTCAAGAATTATATTCCTTATTCTCAGTTTCTTAGATTTCGTCGCCTTTGTAGTGAGGACTCTGATTTTTCCTTTAAATCAGAGAAAATGTGCAATTTTTTCGACAAACGTGGATATCCTACCTCTGTTGTTCAAGCAGGCCATCATCGCGCCCAACAAATTGATCGGCAGTCAGCACTACAAACGTCTCAGAAGGAGAATAATAATAGAATTCCATTCACCCGCACATTTCACCCTCACAATCACGCAGTAAAATCCATCATTCTCAAAAACTTAAATTACTTCAAAATGATCCTGATACTGGTAGAATCTTTTCGCAACCGCCATTAATTTCATTCAAACGCGAACTTTTTAGTTAGCAGTGCATTCAAAACGAGTGAACAACCTGGAACTTTTAAATGCGCACATGCGCGTTGTAAAACACATCCTTTCATTTACAACGTTGAGAAATTGTCGGGACCCAAGCGATCCATTAAGATCACAGATCATTTTACCTGTACCTCAGCCAATGTCATCTACTGTATAACTTGATGCCTTGTGATGCCTTGTGATGCCTTGTGATGCCTTGTGATGCCTTGTGATGCCTTGTGATACCTCGTGATGCCTTGTCATACCATGTGATACCGTGTGATACCTTGTGATGCCTTGTGATGCCTTTTGATGCCTTGTGATACCTTTTGATACCTTTTGATGCCTTGTGATGCCTTTTGATGCCTTGTGATACCTTTTGATGCCTTGTGATGCCTTGTGATGCCTTGTGATGCCTTGTGATACCTTTTGATGCCTTGTGATGCCTTGAGATACTTTGCGATCACTTGCGATACCTTGTGAATCTCGATCCCAGTACTTTGGGTGAAGTTACTCGACTACGAAAGCGCGTAATAGCAAAGATCTCTTGGAGTTGCAAAATATGTCTCTGTTTGGGATGTTCCATAAAATTGTGATATGTGGTGGGATCACAAACTCTATGTGGTAGTGACACTCTTCCTAAATTGTGCAGTACAGCTCCCCATCACCAAGTCGAAGTTTCCGTACAAGATTGTGAAATTCCCCACATCTTTTGCGATTACGAAAGATTTCTCAAACCCAAAACCTTTTGGGCTTGACATTACATCTTTTCAGTCGCCTGCGTGGGCATAAAGTAACAACAAGTGCAAGAGGCAACAAATAATCCTCTTCGTCTGCCATTTTGAATGCGTGTTCGGGCGAGAGGGAGTGGACACAAAAATACACTCTACGCATGCGTATATGCTTATGTTTCTGCTTATGCTTGCGTCGCTAGTGAGGACCGGGCTTAATTGTTACCTACACGATTTGTTTTCATTCATTCCATCGCAAATAAGAAAAAACTGTTTTGTTTGACTTTTTGTGCTATACAATAACAGCGAAAAAAGAGAATATCAATCTTCTGTAAAATTATCGACCTTCACATCTCCAAGAGACGCGGTGTAAACACCGCAATGGACGTCATAATATTCATTGAATGGGCTGCTTTTATAGCTTGAACTGAATGGAACTGATCACCATTTAATAAGCTTTAACTTCAATTCTTTGGTGGTTTACCTCAGAATGTTTTTTGTATTTTTTTTTCCTCACGTAATTTACAATTTTTCTTCATTTGAGTTGTGTTTCAGGCGCCAATACATTAGGACATCCGTGACGTCACAAAACTTGCGTTTCAACCTATGACAATGCGTATTTAGGTTGGGGTGTCATGTTTCATAACAAACCAAGAACTTCAAGATGGCGGACAAAGAGAGACAAACATGACGAATGCTTTTCAGTGCGATGAATATGGGTCTTCAGGAGGTATACATTTATCGCAAATAGATTGTTTGACATGTTCTGCTTGGATAGTCGTTCTTGATGTTTGATTAGCACCCTTAATAAGGTGGCCAGAGCGTGAAGACTTATGGCGAACCATGCCCCAATGCTTTCAAGTTGCTTTTGGCAACAAAACTACAGTAATAATTGACTGTTTTGAAGTGTTCATTAATAGACCTTCAAATCTCATGGCCCGAGCACAAAGTTATTCCAACTATAAAAATCATAACACTGTAAAAATTTTGGTTGGAATAACTCCACAAGGAAGTATTTCATTTGCCTCAAATGCTTGGGGTGGCAGAACTTCCGATAAGTTTCTAACTGACAATTGTGGAATTCTCAAGAAGCTTCTTCCTGGAGATTTAGTAATGGCCGATCGAGGATTCGCTATCCAGCAAAGTCTGATGTTCCATCGAGTGGAACTTGCAATTCCAGCATTTACCAGGGGGAAGGACCAGCTGGACCAGGTGGATGTTGAGGGAACCTGTGGCATTGCAAATGTCCGAATACACGTGGAAAGGGCAATTGGGCTTTTGAGGAGAAAGTACACAATCCTTTCTGGAATTTTGCCAATTGACTTCTTGCAGTGTGACCCTAGTGGCTCCCAAGAGGCTAAAATTCCTATGATTGACAGAATTATTACAGTTTGTGCTGCTTTGACAAACCTGTCCAATGGTATTGTACCTTTGGATTAAATAATTATTCTTGTTATGGGCTTTGTTATGACTACATCCTGCTTTATTTAATTAGTTTGTTTACGAAAGATACTCTTGATTATTTAACATTATTTTTTCTATGTAACATAATGTCTTGGTACTGAAAATTTATTTCAACATTTTGTAGATAAGGTTTATAGAGTAGATTTTGTTTAAGTGTGAACTCTTTTACTCTGCATTTCATGCCATAAAGTGTTCGATAAGC
>OZ026602.1:34633374-34653374 GCA_964020085.1 Micromussa lordhowensis | reverse complement strand
AAAACAAACGACCGTGTTGCATCAAGGATGAAAATGGACCTTTAAAGAGGACAGCTGCCTTTGATAAAGCATCAAAATTAATCCCATGGTCCAAGCACTCTTCCAAGCTATGTTTAGATGCTGTTGTCTGTCACGCGAGTCCAAAAACTAATGCTAGCAACAAGTAGTTTGTCGGACCTAATTTGTTCTTGAAAACCCCACTCAAGTCCTTGATTAGAGAAACGTAATGCTGGTTATTGTTCCTTAGCAGTTTTGAAGGGAGGTTTTTTAGAACCAGGATATGGACAGGCGTTTTCTTCCCCTTGCCTGAGCTGAACAAACGAACGAGATCCCCCACCAGCTTCTGTTCATCTCCGGTGATATACAAATCCATTAGACAAGCTTCTACATCTTTCGGCGCAAGCTGTACCCGAGCCAATTCTCTAACCTGTTTTTGTGCTGCTTTACGGAGCTGGCGTTCTTTGTTCAAAGCTTCTTCAAGTTCCCCCTTTCGGGCACATCTTTTGTTAAATCTGGCTTGGCCTAAGCGATTTTTGTTTCCTTGCAGTCTACCAGTTAATCAATGTTGGAGGGTGTTTTTTAATTCACGTTCCTGTTTGGCGCAGTTTAAGCAGGTAAAAGGATGTGTCCCATGCAACATCGCGTCTTCCAGACAGGGAGGTTCAACACTCTTGATGCCCCCTGTAATTTTCACACCACGACCATGGATGTTTATCAACTCATTCATTGGCATAAATACTGCCTTAGGCTTTCGGCTGGCCTCTTCTATGATTGCCCTGGACTCTGCAGAATGGTCTTCCTTCCATTTTGTGTAAGAAAGGATTTAATTTATAACATTTTATGGTGCCATCATGCAACTGTTTTCGAAATAATGACTTTGCTGTGGTGCGCCTGATCTGACTATCTTTTTCAAAATATTTAACGACCTCTGGATCCCAATAGTAACAGCATCTGACTTTCATTGCGAGTCTTCTTCCTTTACTTGAACCAGAGGTCTCAGCTAGTTTAAAGGCACCTTTGGCTTGAAAAAGTCTTGAATACTCTTTTCTTTTCTTAGTGGCTTTAAGGCATCTTTTTTCTTGGCATCTTTCCTGTCATTGGTCTGAAAGAACTCGATAGCCTCCTTGTGAGCCTTCGACTGGTTATGCTCACGCGTCTGCACAATTTCGGAGAAGGAAAGTACAGTAGTTCCATCAGTAATGTTGTCGACATTCACACCTTTTGATTTTAATGAAACATGGTGAAAGCCTTCTATCGCCCACTTTTGATATGGGATACAGACTTCACACTGGTAGTGACTCTTTCTTTGTTGGGAGAACTGAGGGAAAACGTCACCACTGAACGTATGGTCTGCTTCCTTGCTAGCCAAGTGTCCGACTTTTATTGGAGGAAATGATGTGGCGATAAATGCTCTACAACGTACGTCGGGCATCAGTGGTCTCCGACTCTGTAACAAACGAAGCCACAACTTTTTATTCCATATTCGTCTTTACAATGAGGAAATAGAGGGGCAGAGAATATTTTGTTGTCCTGTAGGTGGCATCTAAAAGGGACAGCTCATTTCCGTATCTGTTGAGCAGACAACGTTGCCAGCTTGTTTCGTGGACAAATAGCAGGCCTTTATTCGAGTTGCCATCGTCCACTTTCATTTCTTCCAGATCGTAGTCTTCAAATTCACCCTCTTCAACACTGTCTTCACTGTCAGCAGTGGCCTCCTTGGATTCTGGATCAACATAAGGACACAATCGAACAAATCACCCTCGTTTTCAGCTCGCCAAACTTTGATTTTCTCAATGAGGTTGGCCTGGTCAACCTTGGCCAAACACTGTTTAATAACCGCATTGTACAGAGTGGTCGCAGCGCCTGATTTTGAATGGAATTTAGTCCACGGGCGTTATATTCTTAAGGAAATGATTGGAGTTCCTAATGACAAACTTTTTATTTACGGTTATTTTTGGAGTCGCACTAAAAAGGATAGAGTACTTTTAGGTTTTAAGTATCAAGAAGTCATAGAACTTGTCCTAAAAGATTACACAAAAAACTCCATAAAGGGTTGAATTTTCAATGCTACAACATGTGAAAGGCAGCACAAAGTTTCACGAATGTGATGTAAATAAAATGTGAAGTATATTTAGATAGTTTGTTGACTGAAGCGACTCATTATTATAAAATGCATGAAGAATTGGGGTCTTTTAATAAAAAAGTTGTAACTCTCAGTATGTGTTTTTACTTAAACTGGGTGGGATATTATGGCGACCTGTCAATCATGTCAAGCCACTTGCTTGTAAAGTTGACAACAAAATTGATGATATTTCACCCTTAGCCTTTGTCAGGCTACCACAGGGAATGTTTAGTTGGCGACAACCCAGTATTGACATACTTAGGTTTGAGTTTAAGACAAGCATACCAAAGAATGAAATTACTGAAAGAACAAAACATGTACACAAATGTATGTAAAGTTGAATAAAAGTTTTAATTCATGACTGTACAAAATATCTCAAACGCTTGAGCCTCGTTCCCAGTCTTCCACACTCATCACCCCTTAATAAACTCTCTTCTGTAAACTTCTCCATATTTGTCAAGTCTCTTAGGACAGCTTCGTCATGGTTCATGGTTCATTTATTTCACACTATTTACATAAAGTTAACATAGGAAGAAAAGTATAGTTACAACACACGATTACAAGATAAAATAATTACAATACAGGTTAAAAAATGTGGGATTTCCTTAAAGCTACTAGAACTTCCTGACTTGGAAGTACTCGACTTGAATGTACTTGACTCGGATTTACTTGACTTTGATGTAGTTGACTTGGAAGTGTCCTTATTTTGTGGCTTTTCTAGGACAAGGCCTTCTTCCCTCTGTGCAGCATTGCTCAAGATATTAATACAATCATGTAGAAGGGTGTAAACTTCCTTCAAGCTTTCAGTGTTATCAACATTGTGAGTTAATGATGTGACTTGTTTTAAGGCTTCTTTGCACTTTGTGTTCCACCTTCATCGAAAATCTTATTTGGGCCATGAACCATGTTTTCCGGTATTGCATCTTCCGCTGCGTCTCCCTCATCAATGTTAGCAATTGGCTCTTTCCGAAACACGACAAAATGGTCCAAAGTTAGAAAAGGAGATTCTCTGTAATGCTCAGGAAATTTGTCAAATCCCCAACCCTTTAAATGCCTAAACACAGCTAAGAAATGCTTGCAAGGAAGGCGGTGCTTCTCCCAATCAACGCATTCACAATGTGGCATTGTTTCATCGTCACCAAAGGACAAGCAGTACCAGCAACCCGGGGTGTTGAGATCCAAGCTTTTAATTTTAAATGTGCCTCGTTTTTCATCTGTCACTTGAATACATTCTTGCCCTATCTCAACAGCTGAGGACAGCCTATCCAAGCAGTGATTGATAAGTGAGGGAGGACGATCGTGCAGATAAAGTGGCACTTAAACATTATACTGGCGGTACTGACTGGAAATTCGAACATTGTTTTCGGCATATCTGTTGGGAGTAAGAGTACAGTTAAATTATTTTAATCTTAAGTTAAATTTATTTAACCCACCTATCACATTCATGAGTAATCATTGACTAATTCAGTGATAATCAATCAATCACGAGTCACTGGCTGATGAAGTTGTTACTCTTTGCTATCAATTATTACTGATGTCACTTGTACTGAGATCACATGTACCGATGTTTTTGATATATACACCTTAGAGGTGAAAACTGCTGGAGTTGCTTACCTTTAGACTTGAGCAGAACTTCTTTTTCAAAGCTCTTTAATGGCTCGCCAAGGGTTAAAAGGCTAATTTTCCATTAAAGATTTTTAGATGCGTGGGAGGGAAAAAAGAAGGGGGTTGGACCACGGTAATGACCAAGTGCACAAAACATAAGAGGCAGTTGCAAAAAAATGTGTTGAACGGGATTCATTTTTTAAACTAGTGTATTACCTGTCGCAGCTTTCTGGGAGAAACTCCTTTATCAGAATGCTTAGCATAGTACTCAAGGAAGAGTTGCATCTTCGTACCAAATATTCAGATTTAAAACCCAAGTTTTAGCGTTTAGTGCCATTGTTGGTGTTGACATTGACAAGGAGTCTGTCTTTGCGGTATGCCCAAACCCAGCGCTGAATAAAATAAACAAAAAGAATCAGTATAAACGTGGTGTAGTATTGTTTTAGCGATTTATTAGCAGAATATGACAAGAAACAACATGCGCCAGGCATGTAGAATTTATTTTAGCGCATATCTTACTAGGTAATCCATTTTATAGGAAACGGTTTGAACCCAGGAGTATCAGTAGTTGATCTAGAGCGATCGTCCAGGTGATGGTTGATCCGGAAAGGAACTGTTTACGTCATCAGAGGCAAGTCAGTCCGCTTGACTCTGGAGGAGACTGTCAGTCAACAACGACAGCTCTTTTTAGAACTATCATCACCTGGTAGTCCGTCTTGTGGGGAAGAAAACTCTGCCATACCGACTAGTCTTTGATGTGGAAAATGTTCAGGAGATATACGGTTATAAATGAAATACTGTATTTGAGTCAATGACGGTAGACTTATATTAAGAAAAGGTAGGGCAAATTGTATTGCGCAGCGGTAAATGGACTTACCTTGTGTTGTCTCAGCCAAGTTTTTTCAAACCACTTTCTAAAGAGAGACTGTCTTCAAAGTTCTTCGCCTTTCCGGATCAACCATCACCTGGACGATCGCTCTAGATCAACTACTGATACTCCTGGGTTCAACTGTGCTTGCACGGGCAATCCTTCTCATTGCGGCTAGGGCTTTCGTTTTCAAATGGGTCATTCCGTTGCTGATTTTTGACAGCCAACGTTCCCAAGCTTGTTCCCTATGAAAGTCGCATATGTAGACCAGACATTCTAATGAAAGAAAAGGAATTTTATTGTCAGATATAGGGTTGTCTCAATGCACACATCAATCTGCACATTATTCCAATTGCGGGCACTTGCTGAACTGTTTTCTTGTGTATGCGGTTTTTCTAAGCCATGTTCCTAAAGTATATTTCAACAAACAACAACAATGAAACAAACAAGCAAGCCAAAAAACCCCACAATATTTAAAACTGTCACTCATGTCAAAGGCACCTGGGAAAAAGATCTTCCACTGCCGAAATCTCTTCTTCAGCATAATCAACCATGAAGTGTTTTGGAGCCCAATCGCGATTCCACTTCTTAATCACAGACAAAGCCTCTTTAACAGCATCAGTGGTCTCCGACTCTGTAACAAACGAAGCCACAACTTTTTATTCCATATTCGTCTTTACAATGAGGAAATAGAGGGGCAGAGAATATTTTGTTGTCCTGTAGGTGGCATCTAAAAGGGACAGCTCATTCCCGTATCTGTTGAGCAGACAACGTTGCCAGCTTGTTTCGTGGACAAATAGCAGGCCTTTATTCGAGTTGCCATCGTCCACTTTCATTTCTTCCAGATCGTAGTCTTCAAATTCACCCTCTTCAACACTGTCTTCACTGTCAGCAGTGGCCTCCTTGGATTCTGGATCAACATAAGGACAAAATCGAACAAATCACCCTTGTTTTCAGCTCGCCAAACTTTGATTTTCTCAATGAGGTTGGCCTGGTCAACCTTGGGCAAACACTGTTTAATATCCGCATTGTACATGTGATTTTTTAGGGTACTCTTGCTCAGGGAAAAGCATTTATTACACTTTTAGGGAGGTGCTCTTCCCGGAAACAGACTCTTCACATACACATGGATGTGACATTTCATCTCGTTTACATCTCGGACACCATCCCCGGCTAAAGCTTGTATTTTCTCCACTATTCTTGAGTCTATTCTTTGAGATATTCCAGCCATCTGAAAACCAAAAGTAGAATTTTGTTTACTCCAGGATTGATTTTGTTTCGTGTATTCTCTGACAAAATGTAGCAGTCAGGTGATACCCCTCCACTTATTTTTGGCCTTTAACAAACAGACATACCTGTCCCAGCAAATGATTAGCGTGGTCAGAATCTCGTGGAAATTAGATATATACCCGCTTTTCCCCACTCGCCTTTCCAGTTGTAAGGTCAGCCCTGAGTTGCTCAGAGGCTCTTTCTTCTTCTCTCTGTGTTTTCTGAGATCTTTATAAAGAAAGAAAAAAAAGGTAAAAAAAATGTGATTACCTTTAAGGGATAAAGGATAATTGTGAACTTTATACAGAAATGGGTGCTAATGACTTATGTTATCTGGTCAAGTTTCTGCAACCACTCACCGGGTACGATCGAAAGGAAAAGAAATAATACACTAAAGAGAGACATTTCTGTATTTGTAAAGATGGCAAAGCTGTGACTCATTTAAATTTACAAGATTTGCATGGAAAATTGGCATGGTCTGCCTAGCCTGATTTTTACATTTTTTAGATAATACATGTCCCTGTAATTTACTAACAGAAAAGAAAATTATAGCTTTAAAACTCCACACAGCGATTCCTTTTGACTTTATGGTGAAGTCAGTACTCATTTATCTTAACAAACGCTTCTTTTTCAGGGACAAAAAATACCTGAGGCCTTTTTTCATAGTGTGTGTTATCCGTTACACAAGTGTCCCGACCTACCTCCTACGAGAGGTAAACTAAAGTTCACTTAAGTTTAAACACGGAGCTGGAGTGGTGCATCATTATAAAGCTGAGCAACATTTCCAAATTTGTCATTCGTAATCCATCAACCGTCCTCAGTTACTTATCAGATCAGTGGTGTTTTCTTCCTTCAAAAAACTACTATTTGGGGTTTCTTTCAATTTAAAGTGAAAGTAATTTAGATGGTAGGTGGTATATACTGGGTATATAAATGGAAAGAAACTCAACATGATTCCATATGTAAACTGCTGACAATTTCAAAACTGTTTACCTAACGTACAAAAACAGTGACTTCAAAAATCCAGAACTGAACGAGATAAGGTATGAAGTACCTTATAATCAGGGAATCGTTGGGTCTCTCGTATTATCACTGTAGCTGGGCAGTTGAGCTTCTTGGTGGTTGCTTAAAAAGTCTCTTTTTCGAACCCATATAGTGATCTGCGTCACCCTGCAAGATAGGTTGTTTTACCGTGTAAACCTCTATTATAAGTAGCTCATTTTTCTTTCATAATAGCCATCAGTAGGAGGTTGTCACTCACTTACTCTGTTCTGTTGATTTCTTTGTTTTTCTTTAGCGTGGCGGTTCACGCCATGCTGGCAATCGTATACTTTTCTTCCAAGAATAATATAGGGACATCCATCAAATTGTTTTCTGTTCTGTCCGCCTGCAGGATCTTCGAAAAAACTTTGTTTTTTCGACTTCTCACCACCTGTTGAAATTTTCGAAAAAAATAAGAACTTAGGCCCGGGTCGCACTAGAGCCAATTTTCGCAAAAGTAATAAAGCTGCCAACAAGTAGCATAAAATAAGTACGATCCCAAATTTCAAATACTTGTCACTGAAATGAAATGTTTCCGGATTGCCAAAATTTTGCTATTCTTCAAAGAAGCCGAAGTGCTGCATCGGAGGCCTCCATTTTGGCAAAGCAAACAATTTTGTATTTTTAACCATTTTTAAAAATATGTATGGATAATATTCCGGTGTGAAAATAGCTTTGACGGCTAGTCCAGTTTGGTGGGAGAGTCGAAAACATACAGCTTGGAGAAAAATCTGCGAAGAGTAATACTCTCTCATGAAACCTAAAAAAATTACTTGATTGCGAAACATAATTCTAGTGACGTATAATTCAATCAGTAACGTTTTGGTTCCAACATGTTGGTCTATGCGACCGCTGCCAAAATTTCGAACTTACACAATTTTGGCAAATATCTTTTTCCTCGCCAAAAATTGATGATAATTGAATTCGCTCATTTTTCAGTCATGCATATTGTGTGACAATTTGTGAACAAAATACCCAGTTTTGAATATTTCTGCCTGACTTAACTATAAGAGCTTATATGGCATAATTTGTGATATTTATGCGTGCCTATACTTTAAAATAGTAATTGCACGATGCTGGGCTACTGTATGACTCTTTTTCTTACCTTGATCTTGGAGTTTTCCAAAATCCTTAGAATAAAACGAACAAAATCTTGTCGTTGTTACTGTCTCGAATTCACGTAACACTTGATATGCTGCCTTGACATCCTGAACATGGCCAAACTTCTCATCAAGAGCCACAAAGTTTAATTTCCCGACTGACAAAGCCATCCCTGATAACGCAAATGGTTTCGAAAAACTCTTCCTCCTGTAAAAGAAATGTTTAATATTCCTGCTCTAATTCCTGTATGTATTTTTTACAAACCCGCTGGGTGAGCACCGCGGCTAGTTATTTGTGTAATCCGGAAGCAAATAAGAGCCCAAACTCACTTCCGAGTCTTGTCAAAATCTCGTCAGATGTACATTGTTTATTGTCACAGGATGCTGCAAAAGGACCAAGGGATGACCCAGAGGGACCCGCAGGAAAGTACAGTGACCTGTTAGTAAGGTTATGTTTCACACGAGAAAACCAGTGTACATAGTAAAGGAAATATAACTCATCTATAAAAAACTTAAGCCCTTATATCTTCAGAAAAGATGCTAACTTTCTCACAATTGCCACTGAACAATTGGCCGCCAGAAATTGACAACTGCCGGACATTGTTCGGGACGCATCGTCTGACGTCAGTGTTGTGAATATTTAATGAGGTCCTTTCCAGTCATCTCTTTAACCGCAACCAAGTTTGTCTCTCGATTTCCTGTAACACGTAAAGAATATGCAGGTAGACGTGTGGCTGGTGGATGTTCTGCCTTCCCAGATGTACAGAACGGTTTGATTTTACATGCTATACCATTTTTAAACGACGACAAACGTCCAGAAGCATGGAAACGCCGAAAAAAGTGGGAGCTGACCTGAAATTCGCCAGTCTGCTCAAGGCACTTTACTCAAAACGACTATGTTCGCCGCTTCAGCTTCGTCGACGAAGTGACCAAGAAGCCAATCATGCCAAGGCTAATACAAGACAAAATCGGCATTAACATTGTGCCATCTTTTCATGCCGAAGCGGTCACCAAAAAAACAGTCGTCAGTGAAAGTGTGAAACGTCGTCTCGAATGAGCGGTAAGATCTGTCAAACGTTTCTGGGAACTTCTTGATTTATTTATGCAGCCAAAAAAAGCTTCTGAAATAATCATGTTTAACCTTAATCTCAAACTCCTTTAGACGCTCAAGAGTGCGAAGAGGCGGATGGTGGCTTCGACTGCAACAACGACAGCGTCCTCCACGGCGGAAATCAAACCGGAAGGGAACAAACTTCAAAGTTCAGCCGTACTGGCTGAAAACAGCTCCCCAGGATTAGATGAAAACAACACAGATAGTGTTAATGAACTGCATGAATTGATAAGAAACTTGTTTGAAGGTATTTGAACATGTTCAAGTTTTTAATTTTTGTTTGAACCGTGGCCAGGGTGTTATGTGCATTTCGCTACAGGCCAACTAAACTCTGTCTCCGTCTATAAGCTGTTCTATGGCTTTGTAGTGGTTAAACTGACTCGGCGAATTTATGTTGAATATATTTTTTAGGCTTTTTTTTAGATTCATTTCTAATTAGGACCAAAAAACGAATAATATTTTTGGACAGATGGTTTGAACTATCTTGTATTTTCATTCAACTCTTTTCTTATAAGTTAACATATATGGTCACTCTTCTTGACTTTAACTCCCACTTTCGATGTCTAGAATTTCCCGTAAATTACAGCATTATCTGGTCAACTGGACCTTTATGGAAAATTGTCCACATTGTCCCAAACTTACAAAGCTTCTCTTCCCCAGGCTGAATTTCTGAAGTTTTTGCTTGAACAAGGCTGGTTACTGGGGTGAGTGTGTTGTGGGCATGTCACTTTAACAGTGCCTCTCTCTGAACCTCAGTTTATAAGTTCCAGCCCTTGTGGACTTATAAACATCCCATCCAGGGGGGCAACACTCCCACTAGCTTCATGCTATAGAAAATGAGTTGAATTTTGACTGCGTCAGCTGCCTAAGGCCAAGGTGCTACTGTCATTACCTTATGAAATTAGCATATTATTGGAATTCCTGTTGTGCTTAAACTGTCAAACAAACTTTCAAGATTTCCTTTGCCTATTTAGCATCCCCTGAATCACATTAAATCAATGGCTTATAAGCCACCATCATTTGCTTTAGTTACAGAGACTGAGATCCAGCTGCAGCCAAAGACCAGTAAAGGAAAGCCCCATTACTGCACTGCATGCAAGCATCCAATGAAAGGACACAAAAATGTGACTACATGCCCCAAAAATCAGTTGCGAGAGAAACAAGTCTGATTTACATTAAGCACGACAAAACTCTAGAGTTGTACTCTGTAGAATTGTACTGTAAAATGTGACTCTCTTGTTAACTGCATTCTCAACATTAATCTCAACATCATATTGGGGTGGGGAAGGGGACAGGATGGGAATAATACCAAGTCGTAATGTATTGAAAAATTTACCAGACCTACAGTTCACTTAGCTCAAAACAGTGCTCCAATTTTATTTGACTAAACAATTAGCATCATAAGCTATTCATCAGCTAGCATCTTCAGTTTCCAATACAGCATATGCCGATTTCTCTGGAAATGTTTTTCTTATGGAATGGTAGTGACATGCAGGCAAAGGTATCCGTCTTCACCGAGTGAATTCACGATAGGCAATAACACGCAATAACCTGTAACGGAAAAGAACATATTTAGGGCAGTGTAATAACAAAGTAGTAATGTTAACATTTTGTATTGATTGATTTATATTAAAAAAAGAAATAACTGTATTCATATGCATTGTAGGCTTTATCTTTTGCATACCACAGCAATTTAAATTCATTACATGGTGTTGGATGAAAGACATATTTCCTTCAGTATTTCTCGTTCTCCCAAACTTCCACTTGTGTTTCTATAACTTGATAGAAACACAGTACATGTTTTCTTTGTCGTAAACAATAAATTGCTATCTCATTTAGGTAAATGCTCTCAAGTCTCCAGTGAAATTGTTGAGTTTGTATGTAATGTACGTGGGGTGGGGGGAGTGGGTGGGGGGAATAGACTGGGAATTTGAACTTAGCTGATATTTTCTTTTCAAATGCCCCCACCACAGGGCAATTGTGGATGGTCAAAACCCACTAATATTCAAAAAACCTTTGTTAGGAAATTCACCAAAACCATCAAAAGGGGCATAAAATGACTTATTTTGTTGAAATAAAAAATAAAAATTAATAAAAATAACCAGGTGTATCTTTATGGAAATTTCTACACTATAACTACCAGAAGTCGGCTAAACCGGTAAAGAACACCAAACGCACAGGTATTTAATAAATTTTAGAACCTGAGTTACGTGGGTGTAGCACAAAACAAACTATTTAAACAAGTGTTTGAACGCATCTTAGACAAAAACTAGTCAGCGGCTGTTTCTTGAAGGAAAACACTCTGACCAACATGTTGATCTCTTTGTTTTTCAAACACAGATGACAATTAAAGAACAATTTATATCTACCTGTTTTCCGTACCAGTCTGGCGATACTTCGTTTTGTTTTTTGTCTTATACTTGTCGGCAGCCAACCGCAAACTCCACTTCTGTAGGCAAACAGAGCCGAACCCAGGATGTTGTGTAACGCATTTTGGCTTTGTGCTCACCTCTTCAATAACCATTTTGCTGGACAGGCATTCCACGCACTCTTCTATCTCCAAACAGCACTGAAATTCGTTTGGATTCTGTAGGTACTCAGAACTGCATTCGCCACAGTTGCACCTAAAGAAGAACCAGCGGTAAGTGGTCAATGTATAAGAACCCAACATAATGAAGCAAACGTGAAAACGCTCTACGTCTGACTCACCACAAATTTACGATTTGAGATGAATGTCCTTTTACATGTCAGGATACGTTTCTACCTGTCGTAGCTATTGGTGTTGGTCTCCGCACCAGAGATGACAAGCTGCAAAATATAAAATAGACATAATTATCTTCAAAAATCTTACAATACAAAAATTGAATATTGAATTTATTTCTGTTCTGAAAGATTGCAGAAAATGTTTATTAAACAAGCTTTCGTTCTTTAGTTGTATGAACAAAAATTTAACCATCAACATGTACTTGAATCCCTCATGATGTATTTCCTAACCTACAGAGACTTCTACTAGGCAACAATTCACCAAACTACTTATAAATGAAATTACACTGTACACATTGCAAATTTTGATTTACAGGCCTCAAAATGTGATATGGCTAATCAAAATGAAGCATACATGAAGTTTATTCACTTGGGTTCAACTTGAGCTATCCATTGGAATATTAAAGTTAATAAAACCAGGACAGGAAAAAGAGAAAAAGGGAACAGGAAATGGGTCTAGATATGATGGGACACTAACATGCTGTGGTTTGATTGTATCCTTGGTTCGTTTTTCCCCTTGTTTTACACTAACGTGTGTGGTGTCACACTTTAGTTCAAGCCCACAATGTCACAAGACCGCAGTTAATTCCATGGCAAATCCTTACTCCAGACTTACAGTATTGCTGAAACTTTACATTGCAGTAACTCGGGAGTCAGAGGGTTAAAACCCTAAAAAGATTATTGTTGGCAGAAGGTCAGTCTGCCAGAAAGTTAAATCATTACATTGTGCTACACCAGTCCTTCTGACCTACATCTATAGTTGTTCTGACACTGCATTTGAAACATGTACTTGCACGTTTGAGTCACTTCTACATGCATATATTTTTGCCCTAAAAATAGTATTTTTGATTTAGGGAATGGTATGCATATTACCACACAGGGTAGTAAAAAATATTTTAAATAGAAGGAGGATCTTAGAAAAGTAGACGGTATTCAGCGGTAACAACACCATTTTCCCCCTACATTTTATCTTTTTACCAGCAAATCATAGCTGGCGAAACCAGGAAAGTAGCCAGCAATATCGCCAGTTGCCGGCGCTTTTTGACAACCCTGCCACATATTACATATTACCACTGGGAACTCATTCCCAAACTCACATTATTGGTTCCCAATTTTGTGTTCCCTGTTCCAGGTTTTAAGAACATCTGCTACGTGCTTTGAATGTAAATGTATGTCTCTGAGAACCAACCAAACATGTGACCTGAAAATTACTTGTTTCTGGCATTATTATTATTGAATACCCACTGACCTGGTCAAGGATTCTTCGCTGTGCCGTGAAGTAATTACACAGTTCAATGCTTCTCTGCAGTGTTGTGCTGCTTATTACTTGGGGTGGGGGAGATTTCTCATCTCCTTGTAAACATTTTGACAGCTGGTCATAAAAGACATGCATGACTGCTGCCAGCCTAAGGACGTGCCTGTCGTCCTTCGATACATCCTCTGAGGAGATGTTTCTTGCCCACTGACTGTTCAATGAAGTAGAAATTCTATCAATAAATTTCTCGTACTTCGTGTTGCCAGCTGAGTCTAGGGAGTATGTGGCAGAGCCATTTTCACCATGAGAGAACTCAAATAGCTGAATAGATGGCCCTGAAATTTAAAACAGTGATCCTGAGCTCAAACATAATTACTTCTTACTTCAACAGATGAAGCTACATGTAACACTTGCTTTCAGGACAACCATTGATAATGTTTCGGATTTCATAACATACTGTACCTCATGAAAAGAATGATAGTGTAGTAGGTGAAGCCTTGGAGCCAAGGCTGGCTGATAGCTGACGGAGCTTATCCCGGTTTCTGTAGCATGAAGCGGCTAGAAGTATTTCTACTTCCCCTGGACGGGATGCTAGTCCATCGCAGGTCACTCCCCCGCAATTTTGTTAGGTTTGCCCAACAAATAGCAGGTACCCATTTATACACCTGGGTGGAGAGAGAGGCACTGTGAGAGTAAAGTGTCTTGCCCAAGAATACAACACACTGTCCCCGGCCAGGGCTCGAACCCGGACTGCTCGCTCTAAAGTCGAGCGCACTAACCATGAGGCCACCGCGCCTCCCACCGAAATAAGGTAAGGTAAAGTCTGCATACGAGCCAAGTGGCCCATCAGACCGGAGCTTATCCCGGTTTCTGTGGCATAAAGCGACTAGGAATATTTCTACTCCCCCCTGGATGGGATGCCAGTCCATCGCAGGGTTACCCCCAGCATTAAATTCACTGGTACCCATTTATACACCTGGGCGGAGAGAGGCACTGTGAGAGTAAAGTGTCTTGCCTAAGAACACAACACAATGTCCCCGGCCAGGGCTCGAACCTGGAGCACTCGCTCCAGAGTCCAGCGCACTAACCATGAAGCCACCGCACCTACCTAAAAGAATGATATTCCCTATAATAACCTGCCGCTCCACTGTACAATCTCTCAGTGGTTATGGCAAACCAATAATTAACTCTCTCTGATAAGCTGCCATCATAGAAAATAAGATTAATTAATATCTTTTTTATATTTCCAGTTCTCTAAAATAAGTGCAGTCTTTAAGAGGTATTAGTGATCATACATTGTACTGTAGGACCATTAACAATAATTTCAAACAAAACTCAAATAAATCATATTTCCAGGGTGATCATTAAGCATCAGGGACCTGAGAATTCTCTGGCTATCACTTGGACTTCTCTAGTTTTGCTTTGAAGGCCTATAGCAGCTTTGAATTTAATTTTTCTCTAAGTGGTCAGATTCTTCTTATTTAAAACCCAGTATTTCAAATATTTATTGAGTTACTTCATTTGCAAGCACTATTGTGAAGTATAAATGTACTTGTATATATTGATTGAAACGCTCACTTAGTATTGGGTTTGAGAAATTTTTCCAGAACATTTTTTCCCCAGACTCAACGTTATTATAGGTAATAGCCCAGTTTGAAAGGATATTTGAGATAAAAACCCAAGACTCATTTCAAAACTGTCCAGTGAAGCAGCAAGTGATATTTTGGAGAATATTAAAATATAAGGAGCAGTATATGGAGTGTGATTCTCATCAAAAATAAAAGTTTAATTATGATATTCAAATATGCAGTTTCGGCATTCAAAAATTCAGTTCTGAAATTCAATTATGCATTTCTGACATTCAAATATGCAGTTTTGACATTCAAATATTTCATTATGCAGTTTTAAAAATCAAAGTTCAATCGCGCTTTTGCGAATATGCAGTTATGCCTTTTAAGTATTCAACTTTGGATATGATTACCTTTAGAACCGGTAACTGAGTTGTGATATTCAGATATCCAATTACAGCATTCGAAACTGAATGCGATATTCAGATTTTCATTTTCAATCTTGTGATATTCATTCGGCATGACACTCAGTGACCCGTTTTCGAAGTCAAACCGAGTAGGGCTGGGCATCACTCACCAACACAATAATTTATTTCCCGCCAGAATAGTAATTTAGTCCACCATATCATCTGGTTGCATGAAACATGGCGGACGATGAAGACGTTAGGATCGAAATAAGGAATCACTTACTACATGTGATAAATACGATCATCAGGGATTTAGAAGCAGGAAATGTGCAAAATGATGCCTCGACAGTTTAGAATTTCACGCTGATTGGCTTTACAGTGTCGTCAATAGATGCCAGAATGTTGAGATTATCGATGGTAGAGTGCTAAGTTGTATAAGAGAGGTCAGAGATAGTCTCCAGAGTCCTCCGTTGCAAAGCCCAAATTAGCTATGCGAAGCAGGAAGAATTTTCACTGGTGAGAGAGGGAGACCAAGGTTTCAAATACCATGCACACAGTTGCAATTCCTGATTGAGAAGGGATTTACTGTTCGCGAAATCGCTCATCTGTTCGGTACAAGTACTAGCACTGTGGAGAGGCGTATGTCAGAGTTTGGTCTGTCGATCAGGGATTTCTATGTGCAGCTGTCAGACTTGGATTTGGATGCAACAGTCAGTGAGATCATGAGGCAATCATTGTTATTCTCGCCTTTTTCTTCGGCGTCGTAGAGCAATCCAGCACTGTCTACGTCCGAATTGTTTGCCTCATCTTTTGAATTTGTGTCTGAGTCAGACAATTCAATGCGTTTTTGCCTCATTGAGGGTCTCGGGCAGTCAGCGAATCGTTCCAAAGCCTTGCTCATGGGGCCAAGCGAATTAACAACCGTCAGCATGTTGCTGTTGAGGTTTGCCAGAGATTTTTCCAACAAGTTGTTGGTTATTTCTGACCTCGACGGTCCTTCTGGTGAGGAATCGTCTTCCTGAAGGATATCATCTTCGTTAATCTGGTCTGTCTCCTTAGAGGATATAGGATCCCCTTCTTCATCTGCGAGTTGACGTTTTCCCGCCATTTTCAGTGGCATTGTTGACTACTATTGTAGTGAAGCCTGTTTTACATGTTTTAAAGACGCCAAACAGCGTATAGGTTTCTCTTGGGTCGAACAAACCGATAAAACCATTTCCTTTTCTGCTAATTTGCCAATTAAAAGCGAAATATCCATTGTAGTTTCACAAGGTCAACATATGTCTGTTTGCTACGAAGGATAGCAAGCAACTGAATACGGAGGTGCACGCGCATATCTCCCGTGTCTTCCTTTTGACATAGACCAGTGAGGAAATAGAATACGATACAATGGGTGGTGTTGCCAGGCAAGCCCAGCTCACTTTTTGGCCCGATACATGTTTTTGATCTTGTTACACTTGCGGCCAACCCTACCGTTCCAACAGAGCCTGCAGTTGGGGGTCACTGGAGAGAATATTGCGGATTGTGTCTGTGGATGGTAGAGAGGAATGCTTCCTTAACGCCGTGCTTAAGGTAGTACAAACGGGTCAGATGGGTCCAAAAGTGGCCAGTATTTTAAGGTGTAATCAACTTTTTGTGAATTCCTGATAACACTTCTTTAGGGTTATTTTTACGGCAGAATACGAATTTGAAGTCAAAAAATTAAATTTCCCGCCAGAAAGGTGTGAAAATTAACACCTAAAAATGTCACTCAAAATCGGTAATTTATAAGTATCTCCCTAGTTTTTCTTTTAAAACCTTTCTGCTTCACAATATTTAAAAATTACAAATAAAAGATTCTTGTCTGACTTAGCCGCCACACAAATCTCAATCATACGAAAGATAAGTAAACCCCTCTAGACCAGTCGGGTACCATACTGTAATATCGATTGGAAGCAACAATACATCGGGGAACATATCTCCATTTATGTTTGTTAACTCTGCCAAATTTCAGTTTCTTTCAGTCAAAGCTCTCAGAAATCAGTTTATTTTCAATTCGCGTCTGCTAAAAATCCGTCCAATTTTTTTCCTCTTTTGATCGTTCGGTCAAATCTAGTCCGCCATGTTTACTTGCTCTTTCAGATGTTGCATTGGTTTATGGGACCCTAATTTCGTGAAAGATTCGTGGAGAAATGACGAATTTTAACCATGTTTCGCGTTGCTGAGTCAAAACAATGGAAGGCTCCCTAGCAACAACAATAACAATGAGACTGCGAAGGATAATGTCAGCGGCCACATTGCGCACCTCTTAGTGTGCATTATACTCTCGTGTTTATCAATCTGCATCTCATGTACTCCATGTTTCCCCACGCTTGCCTTCGGTTTGGATTTTCTTACCTTCCTTCGCTTTTTATTACTCGAATTGCTGTTGTATTAATATTTTTGTACATAGTTTGTCTTCATTCGTCATTTTTATGCAAATTATCGCTTTTTTAATGTGCATCGCTATGGCAAGGGATTCAGTACAGGTACCTCAACTAATAGACAGAACAGGCTAAAGATTTTTACAAACTTTTATGATCTCCAGTTTTGATGATGAAATTGTTTTGCCTTTTTGCTGAAAATAGGGTTTTGATAACATTTCCAACAAGGAGGCAAGTTGACCCAGGTTGAAGTTTAAGAATTGTTTTAGTCCCAAGATATGTGACAGAGGATGCACAATGGCTCCCATAACTGACCACTCAAATCACCATATTCATGCAACATTCAGCAGAGAAGGGGCATTAAATTGCAGTCAAATATGCAGTCATTCATTATCTTCCATGTTCATAAGTACACAAACGTCCTGTAAGCACTGACCCATGATAAGACAATACATGCATCAATGAGACCTTGTGAATTTTTTTATTATTAAAGGGGCACAGTCAGCTTTGGGACTGTGCTGACCTGGACACTAATTTTCTCACTTTCTCAAGCTGAAATCAAACTTCATCTAGAAAGCTCCTTCACGTTTTGCAGCATTTTGTTTGATTTTCAATTGTTTACTGAAAAACCTGTTTTGGAGTGTCCTTTTGCTCATCTGTGATATTATTTTTATCACATATGCTTATATTATTTTTTATCACATGTGCTTAAAACAGTATAATGTGTCTCTGTTATATTCAAATTAGCTATGAAATGGTATTTAATGTACATGTGTGTTCACTGACTGTGTCCCTTTAAAGTTCTTTGTCACTATTACTAAGAGACTGCCATGAAAAATTCATATATGCATTCATTGGGCTTTCAGAGTATTTATTATTTCTGATCTCTAAAAAATAAAGCTCTACAATGTAACATGTTGTCCTCCCTTGATGGGCCTGGTTGGATCCAGGGAGTATGTCTATAAGAAAATATTATGACTTCTGGATTTTGCACTGCTTTTTTGGGCTCCTTGGATGGCCCTGACATAGAAGCTGACTGTGGAGAAGGGAGGGAAAAAATGAAGTTAGATTCTGGGGTAAAAATGTAGCCTGCACAAACCAAAGGGTCAGATTTCAGTTGATAAAACAACTAGCTAGGGATGTAAATATTCTTCCATGGATTGGTTGCTAATCCACAGCAGGGTTAGCTCTCAGTACTTTTTTTTAGGTTCCTAGAGTAACAGTTGAGAAAAAAAAATCTAAGAAAACAGTGTGGCATGATGCAATAAAGTGGAGACGAGTTTTATCGACATCTCAAATCCTGCAGCAGTTACAGACAATACTTACTGGCAAGGACTCTCTGCCTTTCCTGGAACATTGCTGGAGGTCTTGTTCCTGATACACCTCTATCAGCTCTTGCAGCTGAACTTCATAGAAGTTTTAACGCTTCAGAGAGAAAGAGAGAGAGAGAGAGATCTTAAAGGGCACTTTTGCAACGTAAAATAGGGCACTTTGGTCACGTTAGGGCACTTTTGCCACGTCCCATAGGGCACTTATGCAACGTTAGGGCACTTTTGCCACGTGAAGTAGGGCACTTATGTCACGATAGGGCATTTATGTCATGTACTATAGGGCACTTTTGTCACATTAGGGCACTTTTGTCACATTAGGGCACTTTTGTCACATTAGTCCACTTTGTCACTTTAGGGCACTTCTGTCACATCAATGCACTTTGCCCAACCATAGGGCAATTATGCAATATTAGGTCCCTAAGAGTTAGGAGACGATGCGTTAGGTGTATTCACATTAAAACTATCCTCCTGTAGACCGTGATGACATCCCGCTGAAATCACAACTAGCAATTTAGAGGACTCAGTTTCAGCCAGACAAATATTACATTGATTTAAGAAACAAAAATCTCCTGCCTTAATGAATTTTGAGAACGGAAAGGGAATGGAAATTATAAAGGGTTTCTAGAGTAAAGAAATGACTTAAATCTTACTATTGTGTTGTTTGATGTTTATTTGGAAAAGCAAACTACAGACACTGTCAACCTTAATTTAAACGTAATTTGTTTATTATATAAAACTGCAAAAATAAAAACAAATCAAATGTAG
Source organism: Micromussa lordhowensis (assembly GCA_964020085.1). Classification (NCBI taxonomy): domain Eukaryota; kingdom Metazoa; phylum Cnidaria; class Anthozoa; order Scleractinia; family Lobophylliidae; genus Micromussa; species Micromussa lordhowensis. The sequence continues at coordinate 34,633,767 of OZ026602.1, read as the reverse complement.
TTTCTTACTTATCTAAAAATAAATTACCTGCCTGCTTATGCGAATCTTAACTTTAACGTGATTTGTTTCTCATTTAAAACTGAGGGAATTAATCGAAACTTAATGTAGTTTGTTCTTTATTTTTAGAAATACAAACTTAACTACCAGCTTATGTCAACCTTAACTTTAACGTGATTTGTTTTTCATATAAAACTAATTTAAACTAAATGTAGTTCGTTGTTTATTGAGAAATACTAACTAAACTACCAGCTTATGTCAGCCTTAACTTTAATGTAACTGGAATGTCACTCATGCAAAATCAAGGTAAAATTAAAATTTTGAAATAAAATGTGTGAATAAGGATAAGGATGATTAAACGTTCTCTTCCTAGATATCCAACTTGAACAAGGATCT
>OZ026602.1:34623374-34628374 GCA_964020085.1 Micromussa lordhowensis | reverse complement strand
CATGAAAACAATGTACGAGTTTTCTTTTAGGTAGTAGTGGTTTTTGTGTACCATCTGATTAAAGATCAAGCAGAGATATACAAATGGCGTCTGACAAGTTGCAGTATTGGTTCATTTCTGACGATTTAACCTTCTCTCGTATTTCAAACGATTAATTAATTGCTTTATGGTGAACTCGCGTAACATTTCTTTGCCCTCCTCATCCTTGCTAAGCAAGTCCTTGACCACAGTTTGTGAAATGACGCCTGATTTCACCATGCTGCCGCATACTTTAAGAAGGTATTTCCTGTGATCATCAGTAAAGATATTCCTGGTCAAATAGCTTGAATTGATGGAGGCACCATTGATACACTGCTCTCTTCAGTTGAAAAGTAGCGCGACATTTTGTCAGCTAAAGTGTCACTTTCATTAGGTAATTCAGCTGAGGGTTGGCTGTCATCCATATCTGAATGTTGATAGCTGGTGTTGTTGCCAAAGCGCCACTAACTGCGAATCTTATCATACACCTTTCTCGGTTCCAGACGACAGAGTGTAGGATGGCCTTGAATCTTGTTCTTGACAACTGCCATGGTTAGTGATTTTGTTTCAATTTCTTTAGAAAAGACATCCTTTAAGGCGGTAACGTCTTCCTCATTCCACAACAAGCGCTCCTTAAGTACTCCATCTGCTCCATCCCTGGCAGCAGCTGTTGAAATGATGTCATCAGAACTCTTGGCAGTTGGCTCCTTTTGTTCTATGCTTTGTTTTGGTTCAGATGACCTCATAATATGAGGAAGACAGCTTGCGGCTTGAGGACACGCTTCTTTTTTTTCCTTTAGGCGGTAAAATCTCTGAGCGGTGGTCTCTTTATGCGCCATGAGGTCGGCCAGATCTGATTTCATTTCTTTATGGCTCGTGTGCACATTGGTGACTGCAGACTTGCAAAACAAGGTTGACGTAACATGCCCTTGCATTCCTCCTTTTCTCCATGCTGCGTTGATAGCAGTAGAGACTTGGCCGGATTCTAACTTGCCACCATTCCAAGACAAGAACACATGGGCTTTGTTACTGTCATACTCCGTATTGGAGGACTCTACAACATGGCGTCGCAGTTCATTTATGTACAATCCTAAATATGAGAACAAAGAGGATGACAGCACTACGCGTGCTGGGCCGTGTGTGTCTGCCGTTTTATGTTCCTTGACGCTTATGACCATGTTATGGTCTACTTTCTTTGCCTTCTTGTATTCCTGCATTGTCATGTTTGCCAAAACACCTGAACGGTGCGCATTTGCAATGGTGATTTCGAGGACAATATAATCTCTAACATTCGTGTACATGGACTGATTAACTTGTAAAGAATGTGCCCCACTGAGGTTTTCTAGAACTGCAACAGCGCTCCGTGCTGACTCACTGCGTTCATATTCGTTGAATTGCTCAGGGGTCACTAGATTGTTAAGATCATTGCTCATCTTCTCTAGATGCCTCCGTTTACTATCCTTTCTATATGACATGGACCAAAGTCGTGCTTTCTCTTGAATTTGGCGAACAAGTGCAGGATCAACATCCACACTAACAGGTTTCTCTGCAATCACGTAAGTACAGAAATGCCTTAAACTGAGAAGATATGCCTTCAGGTGTATACTGCTTGCTTCAAAAAAGTGTCGCGAAGAAGGGTCTTGTTGAACAATGATTGAAACTGCTGGGAGGGGTCGATTGTCTGCAAAATAGGGAGCAGCTGCGCACCATGTTGCTTGGAGAGTTTCTTGTCTTTTCTACCACCCTCTGCAGACTGCAACCAGCTACAAAAGGAGGACACCACACTTATCTCTTCCTCTACATTTGAGGAATTAGCTTCTTCTGCAGCTTCCATTATGGCATACTCTTCATCAGCTGAGGGTCGTTCTGAAGGTTCTGTGTCATTCATCACCTCTTCGTTTTCCGACTCATCCATAGAACTATGCTTTGGCTCTGTTTCGTCTTCTCTAGAACAACATTCAACTTGTTCCGACGGTTTCCAAGTTTTAGCAGAGCGAGCTTCCTTCAAGATCTTTTTGTAAAGTGCTGACCCTATGGGGATGTCCCCATGAACTTGGCGTAAATGACCTGATAAGCGCTTCACCACTGATCTGCATCCTTGAACTGGACAAGCTCGGTGATGGTGATAGTCAGTGTATTTCTTTTTGCAATGACTTGAATCCGACTTCTTCTTTTCAGCTTTCGGCTCAAAACTTTTTCTCACGCCATACCTTGATGTTGCCTTTCTTGCCATGTCTTTGCTCCAGTCATGAACCTCTCTTAAGTGTCGTGGGATGTCTATGACTTCTGCTTTACAACTTTTCAGTGGGCACCTGCGTCTAGGCCTTTTTTTCTTAACATTCTTTGTCGTTGAGCTTTTGCACGTATCTTCACGTTTATCTTTACCTTCTTCATCTCCTTTATCTTGGTCAACATCTTTATCGTCGCTGCTATGGTCTGCCCAACCATCACTAAAAGAGCCTCCACTGTCTTCTGACTGGGGGGATGGAATTTCAAAATCTTCATACTCTAGTTCCATTTTTTACGGTAGTGTCATCCCGTTCACTGCATGCTTCTGCCCAGACATTGCGTGTTTTCTCTAGTTCACGTCTCCGCTGTAATGTGGGAAACAAGATGTAGAAGTTGTTAGAGTTTGAGTGTAAAAAGTCAATGCAGTAAATGTTTGCTTGGTTTTGTTATCATCATCAACAACAACATCAGCAATGATCCGCAGAAAAAAATTAAAAAGAAACATGTAACAGCACTTTTGGAAAGGTGCGCGCTCAGATTACTAATTACACCAAGCAGCCATGTACTATAAAGTAGGAACACAAGCAAACCTTAAGGTGATTCCCTAATAAAAGAACCCACCATAGATTTGCGATGAGACTTGGTATGCTGTAGTTGCAGGACAAAGATATATTAAAAACGTAATAGAAATGCTTGTTTCCGCGTGCAAGTAATAATCTTTATTAGTATTTTTACGATGAGTGCAAAAACCTTGCACGCTCATTGGCTGAATTTTATTGTCAATAAGCGGAAAGACACATAAATTTATAATTTTGCGACGCGTCAGCGAGCGAGAGCGGATAATTTGACAATTTGTTATCGTTAAAAACAAATTGAATTCAGTTTTTCATGGGTCTGTCCTGTTGTTGACGATGAATTTCGTCATAACATTTTCACACAAGTGAATAGTGCTTTTTGCGCGCTCTGATACACCATGTTATATCACAAAGAGTTTGACTTTCTTCGACTCTATTCATTTACTTCCCAGAAAATATGTCTTCAAATACCCTGCATTTTTTATCCTTGCAGGAAACATAATTTGGACGTGCGCAGTTGGGACCGTTATGTCTGCCTCTGTAGAATTTATTTCATTTGCCAAAAAAGTAGCCATAGATTTCTCCAGCTTTTTTTCTCAAGGAATTTGTGAAATAAAAACTGGGGTTCACGGTACTACTTGCTGCGTTGGTACTGCTGATAATGTGCGCATTCTAGGCATGTAATTCCGCGCATTCTAGGCTTGTAGTTCCGAGCGAGGATTGGGGTAAGTATAAAAACGGAGTCCTTCGAATGCATGTGGAAGGAAATTGAAACATGAAAAAAATTATTGAGAAAGTGTCATTTTTGTATGTTTCGTGGGGTATTGAGACGCAATGTAACCAAGATAGAGCTTAAATGAAGGTGCGTCTTCTAGGGGTAGCAAGGCTCAGGTTACGAATGAAAGGGTAAGTAAACATTTTTGGTATTATTTTTTTTTACCTGATGTTTGTATTTTTTTTTTACTCATTGAGTGGAAAGGAAGTGAATTATAGACTACTTTACTGCAATACAAAAGGTACCTTACAGTGCTTGTTTAAGGAAAAAATGAGCATTTATTCGCTGTCAAGCTTGTCTTGAGGGAAATCTTTTACGTTGTGAACGTGCACGCCCTCATTTGCGTGCGCAACACGTTAAACGATAGCCACTCAGTTTGAATCATGCAATTAATCCTGAAATCTCTTAATTTGCATCTTGTCACAGCAACTGGTGCCAGTCTTTTCTCAAATGACCAGTTTTGGCGCACAGACTTAATGCTCTTGCACACGCTTTGTGGCAAAAATGAGGGAGCAAGTTGGACACTAGCAAGCACATTTATCAGTCATTTGCATTTGTTTTGATTCGAGCGTGTGCATGCTAGTTATCCCACACTTTCCCTTCTCACGCTTAATTTCAACCCCTAACAAGAACTCAAGAAAAGGACAGAACAGTGACAGGAGTAGCATAGTATCCAAAAAAAAGAAACTCTAGGCTAGGAGTGCAGCTGCACGCAGCTACGAATCAAGCACTGATTAAAATGTTATCAACATTTCTTTACTTATAAATTGTTACAATACATGATGAAACCTTATATCATTAGGTAACAAAAAAATAACCCACCTTGTTAATCAGATCTTTATTTCCTGTCATTAGAGCTTTCGCCAGGTTTGACTTGCCAGTATTAATTTGTTCAAGTAGATCACCCATTATTGAAATGCTGAAAGATGCATTAAGGAACAAGAAAAGTCAATGAAAACATACAGCAATAAATACGTAAACAGTTCTAAAAGAGCCAAATTTAAAATTGATCATAACGTTGCAAATGAAACTTTGCACCAAATAAACGTTTCCTGAAAAGATCAGTTAAGATCAGTTAAGATTAAGATCAGTTAAGATCAATTTACGTTTAAATGCACCTTACATGATGTGATGTCACGTCTCGTCACGCAATTCTCATCGAATGATCAGCGCTGGAATTAGAGCGTGATCTCTGGGAATGAAAGGGAGAAGAAAGCGCTGTAGTCACAATAAAATGTAAACCATAGCACTGCCTATTAACTTTTACAGATTGAATGAATGATCACTAAATACAAAGCTACTTTTGTGTCTGGCTTGATGGCTGCATCAACCACGTGCTTTATAAAGTTTTCAAGTTAACGCTTTTTAGAAAGAGGCATCGTAAATCCGATCAACAATTCAAA
>OZ026602.1:34598374-34605874 GCA_964020085.1 Micromussa lordhowensis | reverse complement strand
TAGGTCAGCGGGTAACGTCTTCCAAATAATGGAGACCACACGACGACCAAAATGTCGATGGCGCAAAAGACAACTAATGATGGAGCTTAGGCTCCACGGGTTATGTTTCCTTCTGTATTAACACAGGCAATCGGAAGAGATCTTTCTAAAAATCACTGATGGCTAATGCATGAGATGAGCAGAGGAAGGTAGCTCTGAAAAGAGCGCATTCAGTGTTACATTCTAAAATTTAATCACGCGCATGTTAACGATCAAATGGCATTATCCTTTGCTACACTGCATTGGTTAAACCTTGAATTTCGAGGGGGTTTAGAGGGGGGTTTATTATTTTTTGCACTATTTACAAATAATTATTACTACATAACGGTACGTTACAAGGAAAAAAACATAAGCAAAATAAATTACACAAGTAGTGAAAAGAAAATATGCGCCGGGACCAAAGTAACTTAAGATTTTGAGTTGGTCACTGCCACAGACAATTAATTAGACAATTAGAAGGGCAGCCATCTGTTCTACTTATCACTGAACTGTTCAAGAAACTCAAGTGGTCCTCTATTTTCTTTTTTGGTTCCAACAGCACTCGGTAAAGCTCATTTTCCACCCCGGTTAACCCATGCGCTTACGCTAGTCTATGTTATGTACGAAACACAACGAGTGCGTCTCTGTCTCTGAGATTTCAATTCTGTACAAGGTTTTATTTCGGGGGGTAGGGGGAACGATTTTTTCCACAAGAACATAATCGGTTTCTAGGACTGTTTTATTGTCACGAGCAACCTTTAACTAATATAATCCCACAACCATTACCGCTTCGTCCACACCTCAGGATACCATGTAGCAAAAACGACGTTTTATGGAGTTTTAATTCAGCTCGGGAAAATAAATGACTGTGTTACAATAGAATGCTATAAGAGCAACATAGTACTAGTATTTGAAAGGAGAAAAGTATGGAATACAAACTGTTCCCAAAAGAGTGAAGTGTATTGACACACTCAAAACGGGTATCTGGTTAATTCATACTTATAGAGGGTGAATATCTTTTCACAATAACTCCAACACCTTTAAAGCTAATACCTTGTAATTGCTCAAGCAACAAGATCTATAACTAAATAGTACTTGGACTGTGGGGCACGGAAATCCTGGCTTTATGAGTTAGTTTCTCCCCTTGTCGCAATTTCTAGCGAATTCTGTTAATTGTGGCACTTTTTGAACCCGGCTAAACAGCAAGACATGCCTGTAGAAAATTGATTGTCCTGTCAAAACTACACAAGCTACAAACCTGTGCTTTGCAGAAAATATTGCTTAATGATTGGGCTATAATATATCCAAGTTTCAATTTCTTTTCTTGAATGCCATGAACAAAATAGGTCTTTCGATTTTAAAATGTCAACTTTTGGCCTTTTTCTGAAACGGTAAACTTGAACGTAGATGAAAATTCATATCATTACAACCTAAATTCTTGTAATCTCTACAAAACAGGTTTTAAATTGTTCGGGGTGGGAGGGGGAATATACTAGCACTTATTAGTCTCCCATCTATCCGTTTATTGCTGGCAAAATTGGGTTTTATTGTTCTTTTATGTTTGATACCCTGCGCCTTGGCACTTTCGTACCATTTTCAATGCAAAAAGACCTTTAAAATACACATAAATTATCCTGTGAAAGTCAAACGCCGCCTATATGTACAATATGTTTTGCTAGACTCGCATAAAGCGTGCCATGGAAAAGCACTATATTTTCTGCAAGTTTTTGTGCAGAGACAAAAATGTTAGTAAAGTGCCACACTTTTCATCTAGAGAGAGAGAGAGAGAGAGAGAGAGAGAGAGCCAGAAGAAAGGGAACTTTGGTGACGAAAATGGGGAACTTTGGTGACCGAAACAGGGAACTTTTCTGACTAAGGGAACTTTTGTGACGCTTGTAGGGAACTTTAAGGACGTTACTAGGGAACTTTTGCGACTACACTAGGGAACATTTGTGACATTAGGGCACTGTTGTGACGAATTTAGGGAACTTTTGCGACGACACTAGGGAACATTTGCGACATTAGGGCACTTTTGTGACGAATTTAGGGAACTTTTGTGACGACTTGAGGGAATTTTCGTGACCTTAGCAGGGGAACGTCTGTAATATGTATTTTTATCTCGTAGAACTTTCGTTATAGCTTTTTTACTTTTTGAAAGTACTTCGCACATATCTCAATAGGCGCTATGGAAATATGTATTATTATTATGTTGATTTCTTGAACTTAATTTTTGGCCAAACGTCACTTTTAGTACAACAGAAGCGACAAATATTTTCCCTGTTGGTTATCATTCACTTAATGCAAACAGAGCGCAAACAAATTTGGTGCTTTTCCAGCTACCATAAATACAGTTTCGAAGTTGTTTCTAACCTTGACTAGTCATTTATTTAACAATCCAACATTTTATTTAACCAGGCACTCATCTACAAACATAACATCTAATGTAAAAACCTGTACAGCTACCCAGTTCAACACAATAAGGCCTGTACACTGATACAATATCAAAAATATAGAGCGCTAAAGTTTAATAACAGAATGGGCAAAAAAGTATATTGAGGGTAATAAATTTTAACTTTGCCTGTTTCTTTCAGGTGCACAAACATGGAGACAAAACAAGCAATAAGCAACCCTTGATATATTATAATTCTGCTTGATAGTGAGGTCTACAGGACACAAACAAAAGAAGTGAATAAACGTAGTGATTAAATTCCTATGTTTGTTTCCTCTAGGCCTTGCTTTCAAGCTGAATTTGAATATCTGTTGTCCAATCAACAATGACTGGAATTAGTTAGTATCAACATAATACCAGATTGAATTTAAAGCTGTACGAGAGCACAGGATAAAAAAGTCTTGAAATAAAAAATCTTAAATAAAAAAAATCTAACGTTTATGTTTAGACTTCAATCAACCGTTAAGTTGTTTAGAAAATTAACTCTGTTAAGTTTTCTTAGACGCTCTTAAAGGGAACCTCCACCCCTACCAAAGAATCACTTTAAACCTCAGGATATAGTACTTGCAATAACGTAAGTTTTAGTTTTTTCCAGAAGAGTATCTATAGTGAAGAAAAACGAATTTCAGAATCGCGTGTTTTTGTTTTCAAATTCCCTGGGCTCCGCCATCTTGAATAATTGTGACGTGTCTTGGTTGCGCTATTGCTCTGACACAAAGAGCTTTTGTCTAATAACAAAAGGGCAACCATTTCACGTCACAATTATTCAAGATGGCTGCGCCCGGGAACTTTGAAAACAAAAATTAACGATTTTATAATTCATGTATTTAAGGTAAACGCGCTTTGTTAGTTAAAACTTCAAATAAATTTGATTCTAAATATTATTTCATGTGATTTGAAGTGAGCTTTTTGTCAGAGTGGAGGTTCCCTTTAAAACGTCTTTCGGTTCTCACACGATTAACTATTGCTATTTTAATTTCTACTACCAAAACAAGAGGTGCATTGGCAAGTAAAATGGAGATCTAACACTTACACTTAGACTTCAATCAACCGTTAACTTTTTTAAAACAACTCCAACATTGAGTTGTCTTGAACGTTCTTTAAATGCGCCTTTTTAATTTCGCATGATTAGATTTAGTATTTTAGTTTCCACTACCAAAACATGAGATGCTTTAGCATGTAAAATAGAGTTCTAATACTTTGTGCTTCGTCTGCATTGCTGCTGCGACAAGTCGCTTGCGTTTATTTTGTCGCTGCGATATGTCGCACGAATTCAAACCAGTTTGAATTCGTGCGACAGATCGCAGCAACAAAATTCTGTTGCAGCGACAATGATTTTCACATGTCACACGACGCGATTTGTTGCAGCAACCTGTCGCGGCTACGTGTCGAAGAGATTTGTCGCATCGTATGTCTCGGCCTTTAAAGATCTACCACTCATGTTTAGACTTTAATCGACTGTTAAGTTTTTTAAAATTAACTCTGATGTTGAGTTTTCCTAGATGCTTTAAAAACATGTCTTTCGTTTTTCACAAAATTAACTTTTGGTATGTTAATTTATACTACCAAAACAAGAGGTGCATTAGCAAGTAAAACGGAGATCTGACACTTACGCTTCAATCAACCATTAAGCTTTTCAAATCAACCGCGACATTGAGTTGTCTTGAACGCTCTTTAAATGCGCCTTTTTAAACCCTGCACATCCATTCACAGCCTCGTGGCAATCAGTAAACCATTGCATGTTATACGTCAGTAAATGTCACGCCGTAAACGTCAATAGGCCACACAGAAGTCACACAGGTCATAATTGTGTCTTTGAGATTTATTCGAGTTCGTTGTAACCTTTTTTTTTAATTTAAAACTACTGTAAGACCTATATTAATCCCACAGGGGCTTATTTTTAAAATAAGAAGGAGCTCATTAGAGAGGAGCGCTCAATTGCTGGTTTTCAGTGTTGCGCCATTCAAATAGATCAAAATTTATAGAGATTTCTATGAAGACGCCCTGTTGATGCCAGATGGGTACGAACATGGAGGCTGGAAAACGACAGAAACATCTGTCACTTTGGTACAAAAGCGCGAATTTATCTATTGAGGAACTCAAAAACGTTGCAATATTTTTTTTTCTGATACAAATACTGTTTAGATAGCCAAATTCTCCATTTTAACCAGCATGACAGCTCTCTCGGCCGTCATGTAAATGCCGCGTCATGCAAAAGCATAGAAATTCCCGTGTGGTCTGTCAAAAAACCAAGAACCAGTTTGGAACAAAAATTTGTGTGAATATTTGTTTTCAGTTACTCTTAAACAACACGAAACACAAGCACAAACCAAATGGGCCGCATAGAAAATGGGGAGAGTGCTTGTTAGAGAGGGGGCCTATTACAAAAACCGACTTTCAGACGGGTGACTTATTAGAGAAAAAGGGTTAGCACAGAGCGGGGTTTAATAAAGCTCTTACTGTATTGCACTTTCTCAGGAGAGAAAAGTAAACCACATAGGTTGCATGTTCTTTTTCTTTTACCGCAGCGGGTTGTCCAATACAGTTTTAACGTCTGATTACAAAGGGTCCAGACAGACTTAGATAAAACCAACGTCTTTACAACGGAGTTAAAACAATCTGAACCACAACAATCTGTCATCATTTACGATGATTCAAATAAGACGTATACAGGAAACGTAAGATTAAGACTATTGTGATAAACAGATTGGTCCTAAGGCCAGCTCTTTCTTTACAGAATTGCTTTACACATTTATGTCGAAGCGCGCGACTATCCGTACTAGTTTTCATCTTGTTCATTATTCACCAGACTGAGATTTAAGCAAGCGCCCAATAAAGACTTCCTTTAAAGCTATATACTTGTCTGAATGGGGAATGAGTAAGTATAAGATCCATTGATCCTTGCTTTGCAAAGTGACAATGTGAAACAAAGGGTGTGTCAGTTCGAACATTAAGGAGCGCCCTTACTTTTACAAGATCTCTATTCATGATCTCCAATTTATTTATTTTTTACAACTATAACAATACTTACCTTAAAACAATACGTCTGCAATAATCAGTTGACACAATGAGTCCCGCAGTAGAACATTTTTAGTCTCCTTTTTTGTAAAACCCGTTAGCTAAAGCGCATCAAGTTTCAAAATTCACCATTTTTCAGCCATGGTTCCTTTTTATTGCAACGAACAAATTTGAAAACTAAATCACCCGTTGCTATTACACTATTGTACAATTTAATAGTATCAATCATTCCTGCCTCTCCAAAAAAATACGCTGATATAATCATTTTTAAAATCTTGCAGATAGGGAACTTTGGTGACATTTGCCATGTTCTGACATCGGTTGCTTCAAACCTTCATAAAAAAATGACGGTTGGTGATTTTGCTACCGAATTCAGTTTGTTTTATTGCCAAAGGACTGCTTTATCTACTGTAAGAGTTTGACCTAAATTAACAAAATTTAAATAGCGAATTTCGTTGTTCGAACTTGCAAAATGAAAAAAGGGCCTTTTTCGATTTCTGAAACCTTTCATCGACATGAGAAGTCGAACACATACACGCCAGATTTTCCAAGCTCCTGATATCTCAAATTTAAAAGCATGTGGTGACGAAGAGAATTGAGTGGCGTATAAATGTTAAGTTAATAGCCTCCTTTCGACCAGCAAATTGGATTTGAAGCTTTTAAATTGGCCGATACCACGACATAGGGCTACTTTGTGACCTCTCAAGCACAAATAATGAGCTTTTTCCGTCGCCATTGAATGGTATTGGGGAATCTCTCGCATGTAGAAAGACTGGGTCATAACGCTTTGTTCTAGAGCTTGTCAAAAGTTACCACACAAAAATTGTTGATCTATCATCAAAAGAGGGAAAAGTCAGAAAAGTTCCCGATTATTCTTCTAGAGAGAGAGAGAGAGAGAGAGAGAGAGAGCCAGAAGAAAGGGAACTTTGGTGACGAAAATGGGGAACTTTGGTGACCGAAACAGGGAACTTTTCTGACTAAGGGAACTTTTGTGACGCTCGTAGGGAACTTTAAGGACGTCACTAGGGAACTTTTGCGACGACATTAGGGAACATTTGTGACATTAGGGAACTTTTATGACGACTTTAGGGAACTTTTGTGACGACACTAGGGAACATTTGTGACATTAAGGAACTTTAAGGACTTGGATAGGAAATTTTCGTGACCTTAACAGGGAACGTCTGTAACATGTACTTTTATCTCGTAGAACTTTCCTCTTTTTACTTTTCTTTCCTCTTTTTACTTCTGTAAAGTACTTAGAACATATCTTAAATGGCGCAATAGAAATAAGTATCATTATTATGTTGACTTCTTGAACTTAATTTTTGTCGAAACGTCACTTTTAGTGCAATAAAAACGACAGATAATGTCCTTGTTGGTTATCATTCACTTAATGCAAACAGAGCGCGAACAAATTTGGTGCTTTTATAGCTAACATGAATAAAGTTTTGCAATTGTTTGTAACCTTGTAGTCTAATTTATTTAACAATCCAACATTTCATTTATCCATCTCTTCTACAAACATCATAACATTAAATGTAAAAACATGTACAGTCCCTCAGTTCAACACAATAAGGCCTGTACACTGTTAGAATATCAAAAACATAGCGCGCTACAGTTTAATAAGAGAATAGGCAAAAATATATATATAACGAGTGCAATAAATATAAACTTTGCCTTTTTTCCTTCCGTGTCACAAACATGGAGACAAGACAAGCATTAAGCTACCTTTAATACATTAAAATTCAGCTTGATAGTGAGGCTTAAAAGACACAAATAAAAGAAGTGAATAAACGCAATGATTAAATTTCCTATGTTTGTATCCTCTAGGCCTCGCTTTAAAGCTGAATTTCAATATCCGTTGTCCACTCAACAGTAACTTGATTTAGTTATTATCGACATAATAGAAAAGTTCACTTTATAAACATCTCTAGCAAATCTCAAGACGCTTGATAATAGATTTTTTCTGCGAACGCAAACAATGCTGTAACACTTTTACTTTGAAGAAAAAGTTA
>OZ026602.1:34570874-34593374 GCA_964020085.1 Micromussa lordhowensis | reverse complement strand
AGCGCACAGGGGGGGGGGGGGGGGGTTAGGGTTAGGGTTTAGGGTTAACCCTAACCCTAACCCTAAAATAGAGCTCTTACCGTATTGCACTTTCCCAGGAGAAAAAAAGTAAACCACATAGGTTGCATGTTCTTTTTCTTTTACTGCGGCGGGTTGTCCTATACAGTTTTAATGCCCGGTTACATAATACGGTCTAGAGAAAGTTAGATAAAACCAACGTCTTTATGACTGATTTAAAGCAATCTGAACCATAACATTCTGTCATCATTTACGATGATTCAAAATAGCACGTATACAGGAAACGTTAGACTAAGACTATCATGGTCGTAAGGCCAGCTCTTTCTTTACAGAATTGATTTTGTCGAAGCGCGCGACGATCCCTATGGGCAGTATTATTACTCATTTTGTTAATTATTCACCAGACTGCGATATATGCAAGCACCCAATATAGATTCCTTTAAAACTATATGCTTGTCTAAAAGGGAATGTGTTAGTCTTAGATCCATTGATCCTTGATTTACAAAGTGAAAGGGTGTGTCAGCTCGACATCAAGGAGCGCACTAACTGTCTAAAGATCTCTATTCATGATCTTCAATTTCTTTTTTTTTTTTTCTACAATTATGACAATACTTTCCTTAAAAAAATATTTCTTTAATAATCAGGCGACACAAAGAGTCCCGCAGTAGTATTTATTTATTCACCTGTCCATAAAACTCTTTACGCAAAGCTCTTCAAGTTTCAAAATTTTCATTTGCACGTGCTAATGACGCGGGAAATTCTCATTTGCACGCGCTATTGACGCGCAAATCGTGCGGAGTGGGATGCGCAATGCAATACTGAGGAATCTTTATGCAGCCTAAAGTTATTAATTAATAAAGAGCAGAAAACAGTATTATGTGTTTGAGTGTCTATTTGTTAAACATTTGTTAAACATGGGCCTCATAAAAGAAAAAAAAAGGGAAAGGGGCTTATTAGAGGCGGCAGGTTATTACAAAAAACTACTTCTGAACGGGAAGCTTATTAGAGGGGGGAGGTAATACTGCGGGAGGATTTTATAAAGCGTTTTTAGTATAACAATTTCTCAGGAGAGAAAAGGTAACTACATAACTCGTTTAAATGAAACTCTTTCTTTTTTTCTTTTTACCGTGGCGAGTCGTTCCATTCGGTTTCAAGGCTCGGTTACTGAATGCGGTTTAGAGTTAAATAAAGAGTCTTCCCTTCAACTAAGTTAGAATAATCGAACCAGAACATTCTGCCATCTTTTACCGTGATTAATAATAAAACGTATAAAGGAAAGGTAGGATTGAGCCTCTTTTAATAAACAGGTTGGTGGACAGGCCAGCGCTTTTTTCAGAGAATTGTTTGACGCATTTATATGTCGAGGTGCGCGCAGATCCTTACTATTTTGGGCAGCATATTACATTTTTTCATCTTGTTGATAATTCACCAGACTGAAATTTAAGCAAACAACTAATAAAGATTTCCTTTATCATCAATATGTTTGTCTGAAAAGGAATGTGTAGGTTTTAGATGCATTGATCCTTGTGTGACAAAGCAACATATTTAGATAGAGCGTGTGTCAGTTTGAAAATTAAATAAAAAATGAAGGAGCGTATTACCTTTTTCAACGATCTCTATTCATGATCTTCAGTTTATGTCTCTTAATTATACCAACACATTCTTTAAACAAAGATTCCTGTAATTATCAGGTGACAAAAGAAGTCCTGTAGTAGAATATTTTAACCACTTGTCCATATACCCCTATACGCAAAGCACATCAAGTTTCGTAATACACCATTTTTCAGCCCTGGTTCCTTTTTATTGCAACGAACAAATTTGAAAACCAAATCACTCGTTGCTATTACACTATTGTACAATTTAATAGTATCAATCATTCCTGCCTCTCCAAAAAAATACGCTGAAATAATCATTTTTAAAATCTTGCAGATAGGGAACTTTGGTGACATTGCCGTGTTCTGACATCGGTTGCTTCAAACCTTCATAAAAAATGATGGTTGGTGATTTTGCTACCGAATTCAGTTTGTTTTATTGCCAAAGGACTGCTTTATCTACTGTAAGAGTTTGACCTAAATTGACAAAATTTAAATAGCGAATTTCGTTGTTCGAACTTGCAAAATGAAAAAAGGGCCTTTTTCGATTTCTGAAACCTTTCATCGACATGAGAAGTCAAACACATACACGGCAGATTTTCCAAGCTCCTGATATCTCAAATTTAAAAGCTTGTGGTGACGAAGAGAATTAAGTGGCGCATAAATAGTAAGTTAATAGCCTCCTTTCGACCAACAAATTGGATTTGAAGCTTTTAAATTGGCCGATACCACGACATAGGGCTACTTCGTGACCTCTCAAGCACTAATAATGAGCTTTTTCCGTCGCCATTGAATGGTATTGGGGAATCTCTCGCATGTAGAAAGGTTGGGTCATAACGCATTGTTCTACAGCTTGTCAAAAGTTACCACACAAAAATTGTTGATCTATCATCAAAAGAGGGAAAAGTCAGAAAAGTTCCCGATTATTCTTCTAGAGAGAGAGAGAGAGAGAGAGAGAGAGAGTCATATGCTTGTTGATACCCCGCCGCAATTTTGGCTGTTTTCCCGCCGTATGGTTGATTTCCCGCCTAGCGGTTGATTTCCCGCCCCGTTTATGGTTGATGCCCCGCCGTTGGTTGATTTCCCGCCTTGATTGTGGTTGATATCACGCCCCGTGGTTGATATCCCGCCAGGTGGTTGATTTACCGCCCTTTCGATGGCACCATCATTGTTGATGGAGTAAAATGCTGTTGGATTTTACAATTTGAACGGTAATCATTGGTTTTCTTCTTATGTACGTAGATTGATGATTGAACAATAACATTATGTACTTTTAAGATTTTTTTGAAGTCGTTTCCAATTTTTTTTTCGCGTTTAAACTTTCAGCAGTTTCTCTCAGTAATCACCGCGGAAAGTACATCAACGCCTATATACTTAGTGTGTGATCGACTACGAGAATTTGATAAAAAAATTAAGAATGTTCTTCCAGTCTTCTATTTCCCTCAGTGGCCATCTGAACTATACCTTTAAAGTGTTAAGGTTGATACTTTCATTATAAAATCAAAGTTACTGAACTCTTATTGCTGACATTTCCGAAATCCTACTCACTATTTTAAATGTGTTTGGTAATTTTACAACCGTGCAATTTACTTTTTATTTACTTCAATGATGACACTCCTTTTTTAAAAAAAACTGAACGGCTGGACTAAACTTCATTGTCTTTCAAGAGAAAGAGAAAACAAACAGCGGTTACAAACATAACAATACGGTTTCACATAGTATATAAAACTTGATATTTCTTATGCTACATTAATTCACACCGGATGTAGTTTATTTTCTTTTGCACATTGTTGTTTAGCTAGTTACCAATACCTCGCTTTAGTTTTAGTCTTTACAATCTTGTCAGATTTTACAACCGTCACTTCTGAGGATGTATGTTGTAGCATACAATGTGTCAACGTGTCAAGTTTAATGTACCATGTTTTCTCTTTCTCTTGAAATCGAAATGGCCGAAAAACAAGAATCTTCATTGTCTTTCCTGGTTTTTGGGTACGTATAGAGGTTTTGCACGGCGACCATGCTGCATGGCAGGAACAATGAAAATATTTTGCACGAAAAAGAAAATGTTTCCGATAGGAAAACGAATCTATTGTTCCTGTCATGCAACATGGCTGCCGTGCAAAACCTCTATTGTAGCTTAATGACGTTACACTTCAACGAGTTTGGGACTGACTGTACATACCACTTATTAACCGAGAGTGAGGTCATTACAGGGAAATCTCAGACCAAGGCCTTGATGTATTGACCGAGCGACAGCAAGGTCAATACATCAAGGCTGAGGTCTGAGATTTCCCTGTAATGACAGAACGGACGAGGTTAATAAGTATTATATTATATGACCTTTTTAGCGTTGGAAAAAAAAAAACGGAAGCGCTTTCCAATATCTGTTTGCGCGCGCGAGAGATCATTCGAGGCTGTGTTCACTGAACAGAGAAAACCCTGGCCGTACGATCGAAACCAGAAGGGACAGTAAAAACAAAAATGAGACAACTTTTGCCTTTATTACGCCAAGATCTAGGTCAAATTTAACATTGAAATTTTTTTTATAATGCCTGGTCATTACAAGAAAATAATGCCCGCTCAGCAGCCAATCAGAGCGCGCGTACTATTGTAGCCATATAATAAACTGTTTTAAAACTATTATGATATCTCGATGACCGCGTTACACTTAGATTTCCTGTTTTTTCGTTTTGTTTTCACAAGGTTTTGACCGTACACTGTAAACTTAAAACAATTTTTAAATGACCGTACACTGCTTTCAAACTATAATCATTTGTTCAACAGCCGTGCTAAACTCATAGTTCATGTTACATCAATGACTGTTGTATACTTCATAGTGTTGCTGTGTTTTGTTTTTGTTTTTGTTTTGCTACTGTAGTTTAGTGACCGCATACTTTAAATGGTGTGAAATTGTTTGTAACACTGTTTTTCAATCAGTATGATTTTTTCCATGGCCACGTTACACTTCATAGCCCTCCTGTTTTGTTTGTTTGTCTACACTATATGCCTTAAATGACTTGTAAAAAATAACCGTACACAGTACTTAAACAATTTTCTCTGTTTCTAGCTCAAAAGAGTCCATCCTTTTGTCGGGCTTGTAATCATTAGAATCATTTGCAAATTTGCTTAAATCCACGTGTTCGGCCATGGTTCTTCTCACAATGTCGAACGTGATCTGGGCCTGAGAAATTATTGTGCTGGAAAACAGCATTTCGATGACTTCTACTTGACTACTGGAGAGTCCTTCATCGTGAATAATTGGCTCTGATTCTTCCTCATGGTCAAGCGTTTCTGAATTTGCCGACTTGGTGTCTGATTTTGTTTTGTAGCCACTGAACTATCTAAGCCAAGGGACTTTTTCAGTAGTTGGTGACCTCGGGCAGACTTCTTTGTGATATGGCCAATGTTGTAATAGTGATCTGCAGTTTCCTCTTTATGAGCCATGTGTTCGTGAATGGCCCTCTTTTCAACGACATCCATATCATAAGTTGCTGATGAGGCTATCTTCCTGACATCTGTGCTCGACAATTTGATTTGCTTAGCCTTGAACCAAAAGGCGGTTATCCTCTTTCCGATGTTGCTCTGATCAAAGGGTTTCCCTTCCGTCTTGTACGTCTTCATGTATGCTACACCACGTATATAAAGCAGCTTACAAACGCCGTTTAATTCCTAAAATATGTAGCTTTCAACCAAATTAATTGAAATCCGGCAAAATACCTCAGAATCATCTGACAATGCAATTTGCGGCAGTCGACTTACTTCAATTGAATGAATATTTATGTTTACTTTTATATTTTTTGTGTATAGGAGGGTCTTAATTGGGCGGGGCAGCTTCAGTGATGGTTAAAAGTTAAAAATATTGTTTTTCAGTGGTTGACAGTGAACAAATTCGGGCATTTGACGTTTGATGGCTTATTGAGGATGGCTATTGACGGTTGATAGTAAACTATTAATAATCATTTTCCTTTTCAATGGCTGACGGTTAACCCTTCTAAAATCCTCGTGTAAGCTCTGCCTACTAACAACCTAACGGCAATATCACGCAAATTTCAAATGACCTTAAAATTGATGTTTTGATGTTCAGTGTCGTGCTTGGAAGGGGGCACTACTCCACTGGAGGATGGAGGCTCAGATGTTTCTGCTTTAGCTGCTTCTGTGCTGGTGCCTGCCCGCGCAGCAAACTTCGCCTTTTCTTGAGGATCCAGTAGTGATGTGAACTGCCTGGATGCCAGCTTCCGTCAAGTCGGGATGAGAGTACCACTCCTTGGAAGTTGGGCGAGAATGCGGCAAAGTAGCGCTCGCTCTTCGGGGCTGGCGCTGTTGAGCATCTCAGTTGTAATGACTTTTCGCATGTCCACGAAGGCCATGCGGCCGGCCAGGTTGATGCCGCATTTTGATACAAAAGCAGACAGACGTTTCCCAATAGTGCTCTCCTGGAAGCCCACGCCTCGTTGGTAACGAACAAGGCCTCTTCTTCAGGTTTCTCGAAGTGCAGTCGGATGTGGTTGACATAGATGAACATTAGTTTATGCAGCTCCGGCAGCATGGGGCATATTGCCAGCCCGTCCTTTGCTCACTTATGCTTTGCAACAAGCATGACTTTACACTGGCCTTTGCCCTAACCCTCAATGTCTTGGATCTTACACTGCACCTTCAAGATGAATTTATTATTACCGATATTTACGCTAAACCTACAGATAGCCATCTTTATTTACCTTTTTCCAGTTCGCCCCGGCACATTGTAAAAGGGCAATTCCTTATGGGGTAGCTTTACGCATTAGACGTAATTGTTCCACCGATGAATTTCTTAATAAGAGATGTGTCAAATACAAGGGGTATCTTAAATCCCAAGGCTATAGTGCAGATTTAGTAGACAATCAATTTGATAGGGCGCTTAAAATTGAAAGATCAGAACTCCTGAAGACAAATGTCAAGCCTGACAAAAAAGTATTTCCGTTAGTCCTTGACTATAATCCTATCCTCCCCGATATTCAGAAGGTCATCCAAAAGTATGCTCATCTTTGAAGATCTTCGGCCGAGTTATTAGACATTTTTCCATCCAAATCGATTTTTTCAGCGTTTCGTCGTACCAAAAATCTCAAAGACATTTTGGCCCCTTCTCGATTTTCTGTGGATAGGGGAGTTAATCAGCTAGAGAAGGAGACGGGAGGATGTTTTAAATGCTCTTCTAGATGTGATCTTTGTAAGAATTTTTTAATTCAAGATTCCAAATTTAAAAGTTTTTCAACAGGCCGAACCTATAAGATCAATCAAAACTTGTCTTGTTCCTCCAAAAATGTTGTTTTTTTGGCCTCGTGTATTAAATGCAATCTACAGTACGTTTTCGCAATCAGAAGTCATCCATGCGCACGAACAAAAAAAACGTGCAAGCTTGCAGTCCATTTCAATTGTACTGAACATGAAATTTCTGAAATTAATTTTATTGTTATTGAGAAAATTACTAGCCAAGGGGACGTAGCTTATATTGATAGAACAAGGCTTGGAGCAAGTCCTACGAATCCAGGGCCATCATGAAGAATGCTGTGGGCAACAACTTTACCAGCAATTTCAAAACACCCAGATGCAATAGTATCCACACCATAAAATGGAATTAGATGGTCCCCAAACAGTTGGATGTTGAAGGCAGGATCTACATGTGTGAAACTTGCTATTGCATCATGGAAGAATTCTTTGGTTGGCCCACCCAAGTCAGCACACTGCTTATTGTAGAAGTAAACATCTAGGGATTTTCCAAGCTGAAACTTAGGACTTTTGACTTAGGACTTTTGTATATCCTCATAATCTGTAGCAGGAGTGAGAGCTGCATTCTGTCTACTTCTATATATTCGGTTCCTTGTTCTTTCTTCTTCTTGTATAGTCTCATTACATCAATGGCAGAACTCTCATCAAACCAATCATTGAGGGATGTTAATTCAGTTCCTGAAAAAGAGATATGCAAGAATTTCTCTGTCACAAAGGTATGAAAGATGCACTACCTATAGATGAAGTTACTTCAAAGAGCGGTTGTTCAATGGTGATAAAACAAAACAAATACTGTAGTTATCAATTCTTCACTTTGTGTGAAGTACCATCCATACCCTCATTATCATCTCTGGATTCAAATACTGGTGTCAAGTCTCCCACATCATCATCTACAAAGAGCACAAAGGATGCCCATGAAAATGGCTTGATATGTCACAGCAATAGATACTCATGCACATACAACATATGCTACAAAATGATGTTCACCTTCTGCACAACCTGCCAGATGAGCCGCTGCTTTGTTGATATCATCAGCAAAGGTTGATAATGTGGCTTGAAGTACAGAATACTTTTCAGCTGAAAACAGTTCTTTCAACTTTGCCACATTGCTACTTTCCTAAATTACATGAAAACAATTTTGTTTAGAACTCAGCATACATTGACTAAAATCCATGTGGCTAACCTCAAGCCATTACGATCGATTGATGGTTCAGAATGTCCATACATGTATGCTCATGTATGCTCACAGTTACTGAACAACTTGTGAGAATTGGTTACATTTCAATGCAATTTGTGTTGCAACAGTTTTGTATCTTTTATGTTCAGGTTCCGGTGTTCACACATAGGGTCTGGTTGTCAAAATAGTGGAAATTGATGAAATTGTTGCATAAATTATTTGAATCTACGAGTGGTAATCAAAGTGACCTACTTTATCTTTAATCCCTTATCTCGGCCACTATCTTGCGACAATGGAAACACACTCTCAAATATACACTTGGGGTTTTAGCATTTAAATGTGTTAAGGGGTTAGCCCCTAGCTACCTTTGTCATAGATTTAAGACACGTGATTGTGGTCTTTACTGTAATACTAGATATAACAATAACTTTAATATCCCAGCTTATAAGTCACATTTTATACCGCGCAACACGTTTATGGAATTCTCTTCCATGTGAAATAAAAGGATGTGATAATTTGCCAATTTTCAAGAAACATTTAAAGGAATTTCTTAGTAGTTTTTAATTACTGATGTGATATTTTAACATCTATTGGGATTTTAGATTTTTAATTTTTGATGTATTTAGTATTGTACTAATTAGTTTGTAAAACCCATTGGTGGAAAACTAATAAACACTACTTCTGGAGAAATCAGAAATACTTGGCCCTCCACTGCAACCATCTTCATGAGTATGCAACTGTGATATGGCCACATGCTTCCCACAATTCACACAGGGTACTGATGGGGCCCCACTCATATCAACTGGTGGTGATGGCTGTATCATTGTTGCACACAAAGTGTTAATCAAGAATGGCAGTGGCACTTACATGACTGTGCGTAACGTTTTCTACAATAACTGCAAAAATTATTCCATGGTCATTGGCTAATTTTCATTGTCAATAAGTGGACAGACACATCAATTTATAATTCATGTGATTCTGTTAACATTTGCTGTTAAAAACAAATTGAAATCAATTTTTCATGAACCTGTCCTGTCATTGGCAATGGATTTTGACATGACATTGTCAAAGTGGTCTGCGGATGCACTCTGCTATTCCCTTGTGGATCCACAGATACTTTGACAGTGTTACAAAGAAATTAATGATCAGTAACATGACAGATACATGAAAAACCAATGAAAGTTTATACAGTGTTAATGTTGTT
Organism: Micromussa lordhowensis; assembly: GCA_964020085.1. Taxonomy (NCBI): domain Eukaryota; kingdom Metazoa; phylum Cnidaria; class Anthozoa; order Scleractinia; family Lobophylliidae; genus Micromussa; species Micromussa lordhowensis. The sequence continues at coordinate 34,584,121 of OZ026602.1, read as the reverse complement.
AACAAACATAATGTATAGCCATGATATCCGTAAATTAAGCAGGCACGCAGATTCCTATACTCTTCTCAAACCGGTTTGGAATACGACTTACAAAATACCGAAATTGTAGAAGGATTGTCTGATATTTTCATCAGTGAAACCAAACTTGAGGTTATAAAGGGATTGTCTCGCTGAGGTTTTTGCATTTCTCAGGAGTAAAAAACAAATGACTTTAAGATAGATGAATGACAAGAATTACTTTTGTTTATTTTACCTACGCATCAGAAAGGTACATCTTGCATTTTGACATCCATAATGGAGTCCAAAAGCCCCTCTTAGCAAATTTAACGAGTTGCGTGATGGGAGTCATGTCTAAGCACCATTGCACTGCCCTCGTGTAAGCAATCGGCTGTCCCAAGGATTCTCTCAGGTAGGGTACCGTGTATCCTAAAGGAGGAATTGCGATAACTTCTAAGCTTCTTCTGCACCAGATGCACGTAGTATTTGAAAAGCACCTTGGACATCTTTTAGCTTGGAAAAGTGATGCTCTAGCGCACTTTTCATGTGATCAAACTGACCATTCTTGTTGCTGAAAATGATCTTTATCTCACCAAGACCCGCCTCTTTCAATGCTCTCTTCTCGTCTCGCTGTGGCACATAACAGTCATGTCTTTCAGATAAACAAACAAACATGTGTGTTCATGAGTCTTTAGGCTTGAAACGTTGATACGGCGTCCCCCTTTGTTTTGGTTTCCACGGATTTGGATTCCACTGCATGCTAGCTGCAGAAGATGGTCTCATGAAACCAGGAAAGAGTCTGGAGAGTTCTGTCGGTGTTCTCGCAGAACCTGCACCAGTCGAGGTATTTGCAGCGTGCTGAGAACCTGCACTACTAGAAGTGCTTGCAACAGGTAGATATTGAACATCACTAGAGGAACTTCCTTCGCTTTGGCTTTCCAAGTTATCACCCCCGCGCAACATCCCAACTGCTCGGTTAATGAGGTTTAGAGCTCGATCAAAGCGATTATTTAAATTCTCGCTCGCCATGTTTTCTCTCTTTAGCTAGTATTCCATGTAAGCTCCCATAAAATGTCTGATGATTGTTCAGCACTGATCAGCGGTAAAAAGCCATACCCTTATCCTCAGGAGTTGTCTCGACATTAGGTGTGCAAGCATTGTTTTAGGTGTGCAAGTTGGCATTGGGTGTGCAAGATAACATTAGATGTGCAAAATAACACTAAACATTCTTTTTTGTGTGCAGTAGCACAGTAGGTGTGCAAAATTATATTAGGTTAGGAACATTTAATCTTGGGTGTGCAACGTAACATTATGTGTGCAAGTCGACATTGGGTGTGCGACATTTGAATAATTACAATATAACGAGATGCAATAATATCATTTTATTGACCAATAATTGAAAGCTAAAATACAATGATCGCAACTGCACACGCAACATTTTTTTGATAGGAAAACTGCTTAATAGTACAGGATCCTACCTGGCCTTGAAGTGCCTCTGTGTCTCTTCTTTCCGCTGTTGTCTGTCAACTTGCTATTCGCTTTCCTCTTACTGGCGGTACTATTTTTTCTGCCACCTGCACGGTTCTTGGCAGCTTCTAGGCTTTTGTCTTCGTTGCTAATTGAGTCTTCTTCACTGTTAATACTTGACTTCTGTCTCTTCTGGTCTCTTGTCACTTTTGCGTTTCAATGTGCGCTATTTTTGCGGCCACCTGCACGGTTCTTGGCAGCTTCTAGGCTCTCTTCTGCATTGGTACGTGAGTCTTCTTCACTGTTACGACTTGACTTTTGTGTTCTGGTCTTGTGTCACTTTTGCATTTCTACGTGCGCTCTTCTTGTCACCACCTGCCCAGTTCTTGGCAGCATCAAGGCTCTCCTTTGTATTGTTAATCGAATCATCTTCACTGTTAATACTTGACTTGTGTCTGTTCTGGTCTTTTGTCACTTTTGCGTTTTCACATGTGCTATTTTTGCTGCCACCTGCACGGTTCTTGGCAGCTTCTAGGCTTTCCTCTGTGTTGCTACTGGAGTCTTCCTCACTGTTAAGACTTGACTTGTTTCTGTTCTGGTCTTGTGTCACTTTTCCGTTTCCAAGTGCGTTATTTTTGCTGCAACCTGCCCGGTTCTTGGCAGTTTCTAGGCTCTCCTCTTTGTTACTAGTTGAGTCTTCTTCACTGTTAATACTTGCCTTCTGTCAGTTCCGGTCGCTTGTCATTTTTGCGTTTCCACATGCGCTATTTTTTCTGGCACCAGCACGGTTCTTGGCATCTTTGTAGGCTTTCCTCTGCGTTGCTACTTGAGTCTTCTTCACTGTTAAGACTTGACTTGTCTCTGTTCCGGTCTCTTGTCACTTTTGCGTTTCCACGTGCGCTATTTTTGCTGCCACCTGCACGGTTCTTGACAGCTTCTAGGCTTTCTTCTGCGTTGCCAATTGAGTCTTCTTCACTGTTAAGACTTGGACACGTGTCTGGTCCGGTCTTGTGTCACTTTTGCGTTTCCACGTGCGGTCTTCTTGCTACCACCAGCCCGGCTCTTGGCAGCATCAAGGCTCTCCTCTGATTTGTTAATGGAGTCTTCTTCAATGTTACTACTTGACTTTTTTCTGTTCTGGTCTTGTTTCACTTTTGCGTTTCCATATACGCTATTTTTGTCTCCACCTGCACGGTTCTTGGCAGTTTCTAGGCTCTCTTCTGCTTTCCTATATGAGTCTTCTTCACTTTTAAGACTTGACTTGTGTTTGTTCTGGCTTTGTGTTACTTTTGCGTCTCCATGTGCGCTATTTTTTCTGCCAGCTGAACGGTTCTTGGCAGCCTCTAGGCTTTCCTCTGCGTTGCTACTTGAGTCTTCTTCACTGTTAAGACTTGACTTGTGTCTGTTTTGGTCTCGAGTCGCTTTTGCGTTTCCATGTGCGCTCTCCTTGCTACTACCGGCACGCTTCTTGGCAGCTTCTAGGCCTTCCTCTGTGTTGCCACTGGAGTCTTCCTCACTGTTAAGACTTGACTTGTTTCTGTTCTGGTCTTGTGTCACTTTTGCGTTTCCAAGTGTGCTATTTTTGCTGCCACCTGCCCGGTTCTTGGCAGTTTCTAGGCTCTCCTCTTTGTTGCTAATTGTGTCTTCACTGTTAATACTTGTCTTGTGCCTGTCTTTTGCGTTTTCACGTGCGCTCATCCATGTGCGCTATTTTGGCTGCCACCTGCACGGTTCTTGGCAGCTTCTAGGCTTTCCTCTGCATTGCTACTTGAGTCTTCATCACTGTTAATGCTTAACTTGTGTCTGTTCTGGTCTTGTGTCACTTTTGCGTTTCCGCATGCGCTCTTCTCGCTGGCACCCGCACGGTTCTTGGTAGCTTTTAGGCTTTCCTCTGCATTGCTACTTGAGTCTTCTCCAATGTCAAGACTTGGCTTGTTTCTGTTCTGGTCTTGTTTCAATTTTGTGTTTCCACATGCGTTTTTTGCTGCCATCTGCAAGGTTCTTGGCAGTCTCTAGGCTCTCCTCTTCGTTGCTAATTGTGTCTTCTTCACTGTTAATACTTGTCTTGTTCCTGTCTTTTGCGTTTCCACGTGCGCTCATCTTGCTACCACCTGTGCGGCCCTTGACAGCATTAAGGCTCTCCTCTGTATTGTTAATCAAGGCTTCTTCCCTGTTCATACTTGACTTTTGTCTGTTCTGGTCTCTTGTCTTTTTTGCGTTTCCGCGTACGCTCTTCTTGCTACCACCTGCCCAGTTCTTGGCAGGATCAAGGCTCTCCTTTGTATTGTTAATCGAATCATCTTCACTGTTAATACTTGACTTTTGTGTGTTCTGGTCTCTTGTCACTTTTGCGTTTCCACGTACGCTCTTATTGCTACCACCTGCTTGGTTCTTCGAAGCATCAAGGCTCTCCTCCGCATTGTTAATCGAATCTTCTTTACTATTAACACTTGACTTTTGACTGTTCTGGTCTTGTGTCATTTCTGTGTTTCCACGTGCGCTCTCCTTGCTGCCACCCGCACGCTTCTTGGCAGCTTCTAGGCTTTCCTCTGCGTTGCTAATTGAGTCTTCTTCATTGTTAAGACTTGACTTGTTTCTGTTCTGGTCTTGTGTCACTTTTGCGTTTCCACGTGCTCTCTCCTTGCTGCTACCTCCCCAGTTCTTTGCAGCTTCTAGGCTTTCCTCTGCGTGGCTAATTGAGTCTTTTTCGCTGTTACTGCTTGACTTGTGTCTATTTTGGTCTCTTGTAACTTTTGCATTTCCATTTGCGCTTTTTTTGTTGCCACTTGCCCGGTTCTTGGCAGTTCCAAGGCTCTCCTGTTCGTTGCTAATTGAGTCTTCTTCATTGTTAAGACTCGACCTGTGTCTGTGTGTTGTCCCATTTGTGTTTACATGTGCAATCTTGCTACAACTTGCTGGGTTTTTGGCATCTGTCCTCGTTTCTTCATCATTGCTTCTTGACTCTTCCTCAATGCAAAAACTTAATGGTGAGTCTTCCTCGTCGCTAAATAATGATGTTGTGTCTTCGCTACTAGAGAAATCATCTTGCTTTCAAGATGAGACTCAACTCTTCTTAGTTCCCGGCTCTCTTCCTCAGTTGTGGTATCGTCTATGCTGAATGTTACTCTTGTTCCAACGGGGAACGAGAAAGTGCTGTAGTCATCTGTGTCTATGCAGCGGATGATTTCTCCTGGTCGTCTCCCGGTCGTTGGCTTCCATGGAAACTGTACAGTGAACATTCCATCTGCATACATTCCCTGTGCCTTCACGCACCCATCCTTTGCCAGCCAGCTTGTGCTATTGGAACCTGTTTGAAGTGTTTTAAGATTCGATTTGAAAGTAGTTACACTTGAATTGCTTTTTAGACGCTTGATGGTTAAAGGGGCACATAACACCCTTGGACTAGCTACAACCATGGCCAGAACTCTTGGGACATTAAGGCAAGAACCCATAAAAATGACGTAATATCCCGCCCCCGTCTCGTCAAGCCCTACAGGTAGTACGAATGCTCAAGCCCTGTAGTTGACATCCCGATAGAGTTTTCCTGAAAAAACACCAAAATTTAATGTCATTGTGTCCTGATTTTGAAACGTCATAGATCATGCGATGTATCAGCTACGACTCTGAAACTACGTCAACGTAAAGCACTGTTTATGGGCTACAAGCTGTGCAAGTTTGAAGGACAGCTATAAAACTTCTAGAGAAACCACGACATGACAGTCTGCAAAAATCGACCTCATTTGCACAATTGTGGAGGCTGGGTTTTAGCAGATAACTCCCTCTGGTTTTAACGGATTTTGCTGAAATTTCAAATGCAGGGGTTTCTCGTCAAGCCCTCTATGGAGTACGAAATCTGGAGCGCTGTAGATGAGATCCTAATAGACTTCTCCTGAAGCCCAAATTGAAAAGTTTGTCTTTTTTCGGTTCCGTTTTCAGAACGTCATAAGTCATGTGACTTGTGACCTACAATCTTTGAAACTTGAGAAACAAGGAGTCTTGCAACTGTTGTACACGTTGTGGGAATATGGCGTTGCTAGAGTTAAAAGCCATCAAGAAAACGTGCCATGAACATGGCAACATGACTGTCGGGATATGTTTCAGAATAGTTACCATTATTATAGGAGATAAGTCAAAACTAGTGGTTTTGTGATAAGTTTTGTGGTTATTGCACCTGTCGCCAACAATGCTTGCAGAGGGTGTCATCCTTCGCAAATACTCCAGGAGGCAAGTTAAGGTTTGCTCGGAGAAGAAGGAAATTGTTTGGCGTTAACAGTTCCAGATCCTTTGGATCGTTGCTGACAGGCATTAGGGCCGGCTGTTCAGGATTCCTTGCACCTCTGCCATCAAAGTACGCAACATTTCTTCATTCACCAGTTGTTGCCCTAGCAATGCTGTTAGAATCTTGCGTATTGATCTGATGACCTGCTCCCACATGCCACCCATGTGTGAGGCATACGGTGGGTTAAATTTCCAGGAGATGTTCTTCCGACTGAGAAACTCACAGATGGCTGTATGATTCTGATCATCAAAGGCTGTACGCATTTCTTGTTCTCCGGTGCAAAAATTAGAACCATTGTAGCGTACCTAGGCGCTGAGGTATTAATAAAGTAAACCTTCACTACCCAGTGGTTCGTACTCGCTTCATTCCTTTACTGTTCCAAGCTAGAGTCTATCAATACAATAGCGTAGATTTAGCGATCCAGTTTAACGTCAACTTTGATAGCGTCAAATAGCGGTTCGAACTGGAATAAACGTACAAAAAAAACACTCTAAATACAAGCAAAATGCGAGCAAAATACAATAGAAAGCAAACTTACATCACTGGGCCATGATATTCCAACAAAGAAGAGGAAATTACACAGTTAAATCACTATATAGAACGCAAATCACTGTAAAATCTCCGAGCCACGTTTTCTCCACGTTCTCATGTGCGAATCCGCTGACCGCACGTGAATAACAAGTCCGCTGACCGGAAAGGAAACATAACGATAACAATGTTCATATTTATGCTAAACAGTTCTTCAGCCACTACATCCCGCCCCCAATGCGTTCTCTAGGAGAAGCATTCACATACAACAAAAGGGGGCTGAAGCTAAGATATCTTCAAGTGTTCAGTGTTCATGGATGTGTCACTGATGTGTTTACAGGTTCAGCCTTTAGGCAGCAGCATTTCTCCTTCTAGCAGACAAATCTTGTCAACAGGGCGATCGTACACTCCGGACTGAGTCTTCACCTGGACAGATCGCACAAGACCATCGGATCCTGGGTAGGTAGTGAGAATGAGCCCAAGAGGCCAACGTGGACGTGCTGTATTGTCGTGCTTCACCAATACCAAATCTCCAACCTTGAGGTTACGCTTAGGTCGTAACCACTTCTGACGCACTTGAAGGGTAGGCAGATATTCAGTCAACCAGCGCTTCCAAAAGACATCCGCCATATATTGTACCTGTCGCCAGCGTCTCCTGTAGAGATCTTGCTGAACAAACACTCTTGATGGAAGGGTTGGGCCTGACCGCAGCAAGAGAAGATGATTTGGTGTCAGAGGTGTAAGATCGCTCAGGTCATCAGAAATTCTTGTTATTGGACGCCCATTAACGATGCCCTCTACGATGCACATCAGGGTCATCAATGCTTCTTCATCTAAGACTTGTAGAGGAAGTAGACCTTTCAGAACTGAACGGACGGTACGAATCTGCCTCTCCCAGGCACCGCCCATATGGGAGGCACCTGGAGGGTTGAAGATCCACTGAACGTCACGCTTTCGGAGAAAGTCATCAATCTGAGTCTGATTCCACTCTTCGAGGGCTTGTCGCAGTTCTACTTGAGCGCCGGTGAAGTTAGTTCCATTATCTGAACGGATTTCTATAGGTTCACCACGACGGGCGATGAATCGTTGAAGGGCATTTATAAAGGAATCAGTCTCAAGGGTGTGACTAACTTCAATGTGAATGGCTCTTGTAGCAAGGCAAGTAAAAATGCAACCGTACCTTTTCAGTTCACTTCTGGCCCGTTTCACAAGAAACGGTCCAAAATAGTCCACCCCTACACGAGTAAAGGGTGCTTTGTTGGGTGTCACGCGGTCCTTAGGTAAATCTCCCATGAACTGAGACACTGGCTGTGCCCTCAATTTCTTGCAAATGATGCACTTAGATAGAACCTTTCTTACTGTCGCTCTGCCCTTCACAATCCAGAACAGCTGCCTTGTTTCACCGAGAACACGCTCAATGCCAGTGTGACCAGTCAAGGTATGGTAATGTAGAATGATGAGGTCAGTAACATGATGATTAGCAGGCAATATCATAGGGTGCTTCGTCTGGAATTACAGGTCAGCCTTGTCGAGTCTTCCTCCTACTCGCAAAGTTCCGTCTGTACTTGGAAACGGAGACAGTTTCTGAAGCGAGTTGTCGGTGTGCTCTCCAAAGGCTTTCCTTTGTACATAAGTAATAACAGAAGTGGCAGCAACACCCATCTCTTCCACTGATAACTTGCCAGTCTTGAATCCCTTTGTCTTGATGTAATGCTTGAACCGAAGGATCCAAGCAACTGATTTCCTGAGACTATACCAGGAGGAATGTCGCTGGATGAGTAGATCAATGGGGTCGGCATCAACAATAGCAGCGGCGTAGACTTTGCGTGTTGGTTTGAGTTCAACTGCATCTTCCAGCATCACGCATTTAAACTCTGGTTGCGTTGGCCATTTTGTTTTTCCCTTGGAAAGGAAAGGAGGACCATGGATCCATCTGGAGCTGCTTACCACTTCGTCTGCCGTCATGCCACGAGATACATCATCAGCCGGATTCAAACAGGAATCAACGTACCTCCACTGACTTCTGTTTGTGTGTTCTTGGATGGCAGCTACTCTGTTTGCCACATAAGTTGGATACCGCTTGTCTTCCTGCTGGAGGTACCATAGAACAATCATACTGTCCGACCAATAGACTGATTCTTGAAGGGGTATTTCAAGCTCCCTTTGCAGAAGCTTGTCGAGTTTCACTGCTTCAACGGCCGCTGCCAATTCCAATCTGGGTATGGTGGTAGGCTTAATGGGGGCCAATCTAGACTTGGACACGAGAAACGAACAATGGCTGTTTCCATCGTCATCAACCATTCTGAGGTAAGATACAGCTTCATAAGCTCGTTCCAATGCATCTGCAAAATGATGTAGTTCAGCAGACACCGTCTCCACATCCTTGGGCTTTAGACAACGAGGAATTGCAAAGTTCTTGATCAGTGGTAAATCCTGCAGCCATCGGCGCCACTGTTCCACTAACTCAGCTGGCATTGCATCATCCCAGCTGGATTTAGCTCGACAAAGTTCTTGGAACAGAATTTTGGCCTTGAGTATGAATGGGCTCACAAACCCGAATGGGTCATACACTGAACTGACTGTGCTCAACAGTCCACGTCGAGTAAGTGGCCTTTCTTCTGGATGCACATCAAAACCATAGGTATCTGACTCCACCTGCCACAAGATGCCGAGGGTTCTCTCAGCGGGCAACATTCCTTGGTCCAAATCAAGCGTCTTCACTTCTTTAGACCACTCAACATCTGGCACCGTTCGAAGAACTTCTCTTGAGTTGCTGATCCATTTGGTAAGGTTGAAACCGCCTCTTGAAAGCAGTTCTCGCAACTCCTTCACAAGATTCACTGCCTCTTCAGTGGAAGCGACGGACTTTAGGCAGTCATCCACATAAAAGTTTTTATCAATAGTGGAAATTGTTCTTGGATGAAAGTTTGCCGCATTGTCTTGAGCACACTTCTTTAAGGCAAAGTTGGCACAACTGGGCGACCACTCTCCTCCAAAGAGGTGGGTCGTCATCCGGTACATCAATGGAGTTTTCGTTGGGTCATCATCTTTCCACCACAGGAAGCGAAGCGCGTCACGATCATCGTCACTCACATGCACCTGATTAAACATACCCTGAATGTCTGCCATCAGTGCAATAGGCTCCTGCCTAAAGCGCAGCAAGACGCCGACGAGGCCATTTGTCAGGTCAGGACCTTGATGGACTTTGTCGTTCAACGAGACTCCCCGATACTTGGCAGAACAATCATATACAAGTCTGCACTTGTCTGGTTTTCTTGGGTGTAGCACAGGATGGTGAGGAAGATACCATGTGTAGCCTTCTCTGCCCTTGAGATCATCTGTGACTGGTTCAGCGTACCCCTTTTCAAGGAGTTCATGTACATTTGCAGTGTACTTTTCAGACAGCCCTGGATCTCTTTGCAGTCTTCGGCCAAGAAGGTGTAGTCGACGCTCAGCCATCAGATGGTTGTCTGGCAAATCAGGTGGTCTTTCTTTGAAGGGGATATCCATAGTATAGTGTTGATTAAGCAGCTTAACCGACTCATTCCACACGAGCAATGCCTTTCGGTCACTACTAGACAGGCCCAGCCGGTCGCTGCAATCATCACCTTCGAGCTTCCAGAACTTTTCCAGTTGATTTTCAATGTCTGGTCCTACTTTTGCCTTCGCAAAGTTCGATGAGGCGTAAGTGTTTGGTCTTCCTTGGCCCAGAGGGCCATTCATGACCCATCCTAGGGCAGTGAGACAGGCATACGGTTCGCCTGACCTTCCTCTTCGGGTCTCCTCTGGGAACATAAGGTCCGGGGTATCTTGTCCAATGATCAAATGCACTTTATCAACATCTAGCCTATGCAGATGTATATCTTCAAGGTGAGGCCATTGCTTGAGGTCCATTGATGTAGGTAAGTTGTCAAGTCCGATGTTTAAGGAAGGACGGATTATCACTCCTGTCATGTCGTACTGTGGTCCACCATTTATATTTGAAACTTGCAAATTCACAAAATCCGCCTTCACTGGAGTGTTGCTTTCGTGAATTGTAGACAAATTACAAGCAAAGTTCTTTCTTGAAACACCTAAGTGTTGGGCAAGTTCTTCTGAACAGTATCCACTCGTTCCACCAGGATCTATCAGAGCATAGGTTTCCATGTAGTTATTAAGTCCCTCACCTTTGACACGTACAGCAACGATGGGAAGGGCGACCTTTTCTTTACTTCCTGCCACAAAATTACTTCCAACTGAAGCATTGGGTTTATTCGAAGGCGGTGGCACAGCTACATCCTTTCGGTTTGTGACTTCCTGGGTTGGCTTAGATGGCAGATGCAGAAATTTGCTGTGCCTTTGACCACAGCCATCAACATTGCAAACAAAGGGTCTACTACAGTCCCTGCCCAGGTGACCAGGCTTAAAACAGTTGACACAGAGTTTCTTGGATTGGATAAAGGATAGACGATCTTTCACACAAAGAGCCTTGAAGTCCTTGCATTGAGTGAGGTAGTGAAGTCCTCCACATTTCACACATGGTTCCTTTGGTGTACTGTAAGAAGTTTTGCTAGCCACAGGTAAGGACTCCATTACTGGAGGAGACAGATTACTTGTATGGGAGGACTCAACTTGAATAGCATGGCTTCCTCTATTTCTCTGTGTAGAAATCTGAGACTTCTTGACATCACCCCTAGAGGAGGCATCCTTAGGGGAAAAGGCCTTTCCGAAGACTGGATCCGAGGCCTGTTGTGCTGCTTCAGTAACTAGACGTATGACATCAGCAAGAGTAGGTGCACGATTCTCTTGGTACTTTATTGTATGATTCACCTTCAACCAGCGTGAGTGTAGGTAGGTTGGTAGCTTTTCAACAATCTGGCACAAACTTCTGCGAGTCTCGAGCTCTTTCAGGTATCCCATCGTAACGAGAGTCTCTCGACAGGTTCGCAGCTCATCGGCAAACGATTGCAAACCTTGAGTGTCCTTGATCTTCGGTCGATCAAGTATCTTGGCTATCCAAGCCTGGGAAATAACATCATTGTTACCAAAGCGCTCCTTGAGAAGCTTCCATGCAAGCCGATATCCTTCAGTAGGTTCTTTAACGAGGCAACATTTGAGCAGACTTGCCTTTCCAGTGCAGTACTGCATAAGGCTATTTAACTTAGAGCCGTCATCATCCGACTTGCTATCAACTGCGTTATTGAACGCTCTGACAAAGGGCCAATACTTCAACGGGTCTCCATCGAAGGTCATCAATTCAACTTTTGGTCTGTGGAGGCTATCTACGAGTGACTGTTGGTGCATTCTGGTATCATTCATCATCTGTTGAAGCACATCGGCAAGGGTAGTAAGAGGTGCAAGGGTAGTAGGTGGTGCATGCTGAGAGATGTTGTCCTCTCCATAAATGGCCGAGGGGATCCATAGGGGTTGTTGAGTCCCAGCATCACCGGGTTTAGACAATGGGGTGTATTGGGCTGCTCCAAATGACTGACGAATGGACTTCGGAGGGGGTGGCTGTAGGTCTTGCTTCGGTTTAGATACATTAGGTGTAGGTACATTAGGTGTGGAGTGGGTGAAGCGTTGATCTACCTTGGTGACTTTCGTCCCCGCATCAATAGGTGTATCCTCCTTGGCTTCAGCATTCATCTTTAATTGGGCTAGCTCATCTTTCATTCGGTTCATTTCTTCTTGCATAATCCTGCGTCGCTTCTCTAACTCTATTTGTAACTTGATCCTTTGACGTTCTAGGTTCATTCGCTCTTCAAGCTCTTGGCTCTCTAGCTCGAAAGCCTCCATCTCTAGGGCTTGCTGTCGCTTAACAGCTTGTACTTTAGCCTCAAGGGCAGCATTACTGTGGTGTAATGTTTGTTCAATAAGAGATTGGTGCAATGATGACTCATCTTGCTTGCCATGACTAATTTCACTGCTCATTTCATTGGTTTCTTTATACTCCTCTTTCTTATCATGATCAGCATCATCATCCTTTTGCTCATCTTGGTGTCCATAATCATTCTCATCATCGTTGTGTTCATCAATAATCTCATCATCATTATTTTCATCCTGATGTTCATCTTTCTCTAGCTCATCTAATTCTGCAATCCAAGCACCAACAACATCACTGAATTCATCAACTGGTGCTATAGCTTTCCTCCAATATTCATCAGCTTCAGAACGTTGATCATCAGTAGTTAAGTGGAGGACATATTTATTATGGGCTGTAATAAACTCTTGTAACAATTGATTGAATTCAGTCATTCTTTCTTTAACTAACACATGATTTGGGTCAATAGCCATCAGTTTATCTATAGCAGTAATGGTTCTAGTCACAGCAGCCTTTGCAGTCGCACGACGTACCTTGAGATTGGCAATCAAATCGACGGGTTGTTCACTATTATCCATATTTCCTTCTCCAGACATGTGTACAACAATAAATCAGACGGCAACAATGTGTATATTTAGCGTTACTCTTCGTAGAAACAAATGGTATCTGGTTTAAAGGTGGAAACTTCGATGAAAAGGCAGTTTCCAATCAATAATAATGCAATTCCAAAGGCATAACACAAATCCAACGTTGACATGATTCCAAACATGAGAAAGGCTTTGATTTCGAACTGTAGCGTACCTAGGCGCTGAGGTATTAATAAAGTAAACCTTCACTACCCAGTGGTTCGTACTCGCTTCATTTTTTTACTGTTCCAAGCTAGAGTCTATCAATACAATAGCATAGATTTAGCGATCCAGTTTAACGTCAACTTTGATAGCGTCAAATAGCGGTTCGAACTGGAATAAACGTACAAAAAAAATACTCTAAATACAAGCAAAATGCGAGCAAAATACAATAGAAAGCAAACTTACATCACTGGGCCATGATATTCCAACAAAGAAGAGGAAATTACACAGTTAAATCACTATATAGAACGCAAATCACTGTAAAATCTCCGAGCCACGTTTTCTCCACGTTCTCATGTGCGAATCCGCTGACCGCACGTGAATAACA
>OZ026602.1:34560874-34568374 GCA_964020085.1 Micromussa lordhowensis | reverse complement strand
AGTAAGGAAATATACAATAAATATCAACATAATGTCCACTCTGTAACATTGTTCTACAACGGGTGATACCTTTTCCCTTCACTCTCTGAGAACTGGCACTGTCGAGGTTCCTCGTAAAGTAAACCTTGAGCTGTATATGCAAATGGAATGGTGCTTCTTTCTGGGGAAATCATAGAGGACGAACCTACACAATAACTAGGTCCTGCAAATGGGCTGGGGCTTCTTCCTTGGGTAATCATAGAGGATGGACCTGCAGAATAGCTAACAGCAGGCTGCCCTTGTGACATGAAAAGTTTCATTAACTTTAATTCATGCTCACGAGCTCGCTGATTTTCCTCCTTGAAAAAAGACACAAGTTGTGTTGTTGCGTCATTATTAACAACTTTTTCAAAAAGCTCCACAGCAGTGGACAAAGTACTAGAGGAGTTTTGGGATTTGACTTTCTTTCTTCCACCTTTCTTTATAGGCACAAATTGTTTCTTGTCAGAGTCGTCACCTTGGTCAATACCATCACTTGATTGCTCATCAGTAGGGGTTCTGTTATCTGAAGCTCTTTTCACTGCCTCCCCATCAGACAGCTGCAGCGATGAAGAAGACTCCACTGCCATGTCAGGGTTACACTAGTCCCTGGTTTGGACCATTGGAAATAGTTGATTAAACCAGGCTCCCAGCTGCTTTTCATCTTGAACCCTTTTTACGCCCGTTGAGGTCTTGACAGTCAATGCAATTTTTCAGCGATCCTTGCTGATAGAGAGGCTGGAGCAAAGTGTGATGCCTTCGCTTACGACCATACACTTGACATGCACCCTTGGTTAGGCAGCCCCGAGCGATATGACCATATTGGAAGCAGTTATCTGAACATGCTCATCAAAGGTCTTTCTTTAGAGGTTTTGACATTTCATCAAGACGTGATTTCCATTATAGGCTGGGCAAGCAAGGATCTTCGCATTTAAATTTACACTCCCTGAACCACACCTTGGCTGGTTGCCTTATTTGCTTGATGCATTTCCTTGGGTGTTGAGCATGGTGATACGGGTGAACGATGGGTAACTTGGCTTTGGCTTAGTACCACTCTGTTTAGTATCAGGTGTAACGTCCATAACACTTCCAAATACTAGATTATTTGCTACCCTTGCCTTTGCTGCTATGAACACAGAAATATGTCCTTAATGCTTGGTCTCTTACCAGATTGCTGAACAGCATCCGCCACTTCAACGAACATGAAGATTGGTTCGAAGATGAAATGGTAACCTTTGTACAACTCTTCGGAGGTTATCCGCGCTGTTAATTTCGTCTGGATAACCCATACACTTGAGGGTTTGCTCACAGTTTTTTAGTTTATCAGCAAATTCAAGTAGCCCTGACACAGAACTATCAGAATTATTAGCTGGTGTCAAGTGCGCAGAAGACTGCAAGATAGGCAGAGACTGGAACTAGAGTTCCCAATGAACGTTATCCCAAGGAAATGATTTCGGTTCGGATTGGCGAAGGAGTCGAAACTGTTCAACCGCCTATAGAAGAAGTAATAGTCACACCTGACAGGCCAGCGATGGTTGCCACGTCTTCGTCGCGAGCAGTGTTCACTTCAGCTGAGGAGCTTGAGGGCTGCGAGGTCGAATTTGAAAGGTTGGTGATGCCTGCCGCCTGACGCGCATGGGCATACGCGTATACGCGTATTGGAATTCGCGTATGTTTTGGTTCGCTTATTTTCAAGCGGTACTGTATCATTAATGCCAGAGTGGGAAGTTACCAGAATACATAATTGTTATAGTTACTGGTATATTGCCAGTATTTTGATAACTATTGTTGATGTTGCTGTTTTACCAGAAATTAATGACAGCCTGTAGATGAGGAATGCATCAAAGATCACAAACAACTGCCAACAATAAAGATCTCTTTAATAAAATGTTGTGAAAGTAATTTTCTTTTAGTCTTAAAAACTGCACCAATTTCATGATAAGATGAAATATTACATGCATTTAAAAAAAATATTAATTGCTTTCAAAAATGACATGACTGGTATTCCATATACTCAGGTGTGGTACATATGCAGTTCTGAGTTTAACATACTGTCCAGGGTTTAACTAAACCTAAAACACAACATATTTTGAGTATTACAAAGTATGTTTGTAACAATCCTTATCAGACCCCAAATGTTAAATGGGTTTTGGGTTTTACCAACCCACTGCAAAACAGGTCCTAGAAGGACTTCAACTTTACTACATTATCTCTAGTTATGTTCTTGGATGGTGCTTTAAATTCTATGAAACCTTCTTTGATTAATGCTCTTGCCACCGGTACCAAGTATTCTTCCTTTGAAAGTGTTGATTTAATGCCTAGTTTTAGAGTTTTACTTGCTGATGAAAGCTGTGCTCTTGTTATATATTTGACACTTATGGCATTGTAAGCCACAGAAAGAATAATTCCTGCAGACTCTCTTGTAAGCGAATGCATCAAATCTTTTCCACCTGTGCAAGAGTTTACTTTACCATCTGGTGAGAAAAAAGAAAAAAATTAAAGTCAGAAGTGCCACATGATTGATGCTCTAAACAAAAGCACATTTGTAAAATGGCATATTCAGTCAACCATTTTGTAAATGGAGCTGCAAAATATGGACTTTAATTTGTACTTAAAAAGTTTACAACCAGAGTGACAAATGATAGAAGTTGATCGCATGACTGAATAATGAAATCTGCTTAACTGCGTGTTATTGTTAAGGTCTGTTAAACTACCTAGTACTGAACTAAATAGCTAAATGCAAGGGCAATACCTCAATATCTTTATAAAACGTTCATCATATAACCCATGCAACCTTGGGAATATGTAAACTATGAATTCTGGAATGATTTCACAAATTAACATTTTTTTACCTTTAACTCACAAAAATAGAACTGAAAATGTTGCCTTTCTAAAACACTAATGCAAAAACTCAAGGGAGTTAGGTAGAAGCCTAAAGTACTCGTGTAAATTTGCGCCACTGACCTCCACCAAGCTCCCTCTCATGTTTGCATCAGTATTATGTTATGTAATTAAACAGGCAATATCATATCAAGGCACCACTTTTCAGTATGATTAAGAGGTCTGGGTACATAAAACACTTTGTTACACCTACTGCCTTTGATGGTTTCAGCATTTTCTTTAGTTTCTTGAGTTCTACTTGAACCATCCTTTTGTTTCTCATCTTGTGATTGGTCACTTTTTTTTGTGTTCAGCATTTTCTTCAGTTGCACCTGGACTCTCCTCTTGTTCCTTTTCATTTTTCAACTTTGTTTTCTCACGACCACCCCCCTTCAAAAAATTAAAAGTTTCAAATCCTTTTGGGTTCAATGCAAGGGTATGATTAAAAAAGCCTTTGCCAGACTTGACTTGATTGCATCCCTCACAAGAAAACAACAATGATAACTAGATTACTTAACAACCCAGCATGTACCAGTTCCTGATATGGTACACCTACACAATATATCCAACTGGTATTTAGTAGTTCCTGAAACATGTGTACATCAAACCTTTTTTTTTTCAAGAAATCATATATGAACTATGTTCTGACCTTTTTGAAAATACCTTTAGCCACACTTTATATTTTTATTAGACACCAGAAAACCATAGTGCCATTCTTACTGAAGATTGCAATTATTTGCTAGCCTCCAACTTGACAAATTAAACTGACATAATATTAGCGAACAAAGTACACAAACTAGTTGATATTTGAAGCAGTATACCTTTTCATAATCATGGCCATTGTGTATCCTTCACCTTCTTTCATTGAGTGTATCCAAAATGCGTTGCCTTATTCCTGATTTATCGAATCCAGCAGCTGCATATGTGCATGTTTCAGCTAATTCATCAACCAATTCATCGAGTTCCTTTAGTGCTGTAATATTTTTCCCAAAAATCGGAATGGCATTCCCCAGCCACTTTTGTATGTAGCTCTTTCTTGTACACTTCTCCTCCTGTACATTGCAAGAGTAACCATAAATTAAGTGAGGGTAAACTGTACTACTACGTTCTTGTACTTCCAGGGTGATTAAAATACCTTCCTCTATACAATAACAATAAATTGATCATGGTATGTTTTCGTTGCTTACTTTGCTTTGTAGATCTGACATTGTTTTCAGCGCATTGACAGTCCTGACGCTGCGAACACTTCCACTGTCAGAGGAGGTCAATATTTCTGTGCTTGTGCCAGGTGCCTGTGTCAACTCTTTGACTAACCGTTGGAATTCCAATTGCGCACCAATTTCCTTTAGACCACAGGCCATAAGTTGTTCCACTGATGCATTAACCGCCATGAACGTAAGAATGGATCCTTTAATTTTTTGTTCTGTGAAACAAAGATTATCGTTATATTTACCCTTCGAATTCTATACCAAACATGAAATCCTGAAAGCTGTTCTAAACGAATAGGTTGAATTTTTTCACCGCAAACTACCCCAGATATGTGAAGTATAAAAGAAAATATTTTATTCCTTATGTTTGAAAAGAAACAAAAATCTTCAACATGAATTGACATAAGTTTATCTTTTCGTAAATAGAAGAAGATCGAACATGAACCCATAAAGACTAGCTTACCTTTAAATTTAGAAGGTACTTCCTCTGAAAAATGCTCTGTCATGAAATCAGATACTTCATCTTCAGTCCAAGTTTCTACTTCTTCTTTTTTTTTTAGCAAGGATGCCTGCCATATTCTGAACTTTTCAATTTTCCCACCTACAAAAACCGTGAAACCGGCCGTCCCCGAACTGTCCGCCAAAACACTGAGATTTAGGCGGGAGAGTCCGCTTGCATGCGCAGACATTCAAGGGCTTTGGTCAACGCTGACCAAAAAAGTTGTGGACTCAGGGCTGATTCGACTTGTTCCACGAGGACGAGCCATCCAACATTTAGCACAATGCCGAATATGAACTGAAATATTTCGATTACAGGTGAGGCGAAGTTTGTGGAATTGGTATTGTATTGCAAACAGGAAAAACTAAGGTACCTTATAAATATAATTGATTTTTCAAATAGGATGGACAAAGATCGCCATAAACCAAACAGGCCTCGAAAAGAGAAATTCAGAAAATGGACGAGGAGCGAAGTTTCTACGTGTACATTCTCCGATCTTAGTTACAGACATTCACATTGTCCTTGTGAAACATGCAATGGTAAAGCTGTGTCCTCGTCAACAGAATTTCACCACTGGGAAAGAAACAATCTTTTGGCCAAGTGAGTTGCTTAGAATATAAGTCGTAAGGCATGCATGACCACAACTTTTCATACCTTAACTATGTATGTAGTCCACGTAAGCTTACTACAACAAAAAAAACTTACTCGGCCACGTTTTGCAGACGTTTTCCTTGTTATTAAGCTGGAAATGCAAATTGGGAGGATAATCTCAAGCGAGTTGAGAATACATCCACTTTAATTATTGCGTTTTTTTCTGCTTGTCGTTAAAATAATTAATTAAAATTAACCTACCTCAGTGTTAGGATAAGGACTGTGGCGTTAATTTTATGTACCAGTCAAATTAAAGCTTCAACATCTACCTCCGTCTCAGGCATAACCTAGCATTTTTGAAGGTGTATACACCCCGGGCATGTTTGCATATTATTTATATCCCAGGCATTTATAAAATGTTTTATCGTTCTGTCTGCTTGTTTGACTGGTTTTCACGAACATTAGAAGCTACATGGTTAAAACAAGTGTCTGGTTTTTAATTTTTTTCCCTGTGGTGGGGGCATTTGATCACTTATAAAATGGGCTTATAAAAGGCATTTGAATGGCTTTGTGCCACAGGGAGTGGGAATTTGAACACACATTTGCAAAAATGCAAATGCTGGGAGGGTTGCCTGGGGGGATGTTGAAGCTTTGATTTATTTGTCAGCTACATAAGTAGTTTTCCACTCAGTTTATCCTTTGTTCTCCCTGTTAGTTCATTGGAAGGGATCCTAACTAATGGGGAAAACTCTATCATCAACAACTTGATTTCTTGACTCCCGAGGCCCTTAGTTTATTTAAGTTTTTTTTTATAAATAGGAGTAGCAGTACCAGCTTGAATACTGAAAGTCCAGAAGAAAGCTCCTCGGATGTAAGTGACGAGGATAATGGACATGAAATTGATGAAGAGATTATTGGAGAAAATGTTTGTGGTGTTGCTGACGAAGCTAGTGGTGCAGCCAATGAAAATTTAAGTGACTTCAATCCTGAAGGCAGTGGCGATGAGGATAGCACACTTGAAGAAAATGTTAGTGATGAAGTTATTGATGAAGGAAGTGGTGCCACCAATGCAGCAGGTTTAGGTTCCAATGGATCACAGTCTCCCTCTGATGGGGATAATATCAAGGAAGAAATAGTTAATTGCATTCTTAGCTGAGGAGATGACATCCTCTGTGACTGATATAGAAAAGTTGCTGAAATATGCCAAGGATCTCTATTGTAAGGGTGATTGCAACCTTGAGAAATATTGGCCCTCCAACTGGAGGGTAACAGAGAAGCTGCTCAAAGATGTGGGTTATGAAAACCCACAGGAATATTTCATATGCCTTGATAATAGCCACCCTGCAAATTATGATATCATGGACAATAAAGGTTCTTGTTGTAGATTCTGTGGCAAGCATGGTGCCATAAAGTACTACTACCTAGGTCTTCCTCAAAAGATCAAATTGTGGTGCTCTGATCCCACTTTCTGTGAAAAGATGTCTAAATCTGCAATCTTGTCCCACTCGCAGGGCTTTACAGGCCTTTCCCTGGCAACCTCAGTAAAAACACTTTATGGCCATCAAGGGGTTACAACACACGTTCAGTATTTATCACCGCCATACTGGATTTGCTGCCTATGCAAATGATTGTCTTTAGCCGACCTCCGACTTCTTATGTCTTTCCTTACCAACTTCTTCTTGCTGCTATCTTATCGTCCTTTTTACTTTGGTAGCCCCCCCCCCCCCCCCCTCCGCATTTCTTTGATGATCTTGTAGCTGCAGTTTCAGGCTGCGCGTGTCCTCATCTGGCAAACAAATAAATGTGAACGCTACCAATTTTGAAAATAATATTTTTTTGTTTCCTGAGTAAACGGAGCCCTATTTGACGTCCGCCCAGTTTAAGCGCCGGGTGAACATTGGTAATTTTTTTCGAGACCGGAATTTTTCGTGCTTATAAGAAAAAATAATCAGAATAGCACAGCTGGGACTAAGTATTCAAAGAAAAAGTAACAGCGTATGATGGTGTACAACAAAATACCGGTAACCTGTTTGTGTTGTGGACTTATTCCTATATTGCTCATATATTGTTTCTGTTTTCTTTGTTAAACATAGTGATCTCACTATAGGTAATAATAAGTAATAATAATAATAGGTAATAATAAATGAGTTATGCAATGACTTACCGAAGGATTCGCTGTTGGCCTCTTCCAGACTTCCGGTTCATGAGTTTGTAGATACAACTGGTACATCCTGTTTATGCTCAGGTCTTCCCTGAGATATTTAAAAGAACAGGAGTACAGTAAGTGAATATTCAAGTTCGAAA
>OZ026602.1:34480874-34555874 GCA_964020085.1 Micromussa lordhowensis | reverse complement strand
TTATCTGTACAAGTGCAAAATGGATTATCATTGGAATGGTGCAACAAAAGATAGTATAAGCACCAAACTTCGCACTGTGGCCCATGCTATCATGGCGACCATCTCCAGGAACAACAATTCCATCTTGCAATGCTTTCAGTTTAGAGAGCATCGTACTTTGATACTTCTGCCAGTATATATAGATTGTTGGGAACAGCTGATTCTGCAAATTCAATGGAGTGATCTCATCAATACACATACCTTAATTATGTTAAGTGTATGGATGAATGTACAAACTTATTACCAGTAATTATTTCTATTTATTAGCGGGTAAAACAAAATGGCAGTACTTAACTGTAGATCTATTGATACACCATAAACAATTGGAATGGGCCAAATAATATCACAATTAAGAAAAGTTATGCCCTATGGTATGTATTTTTGCAATGTTGCCTGCGTAATTAAAATGCAAATCAGACTCTTAAACTAAAGACTTTACTTAAACTGAATTAAAGATCTTGTATGTAAAAGAAATGTGTGCCCAATACTTACTGTTTGCTACTTAAAGAATGTGTTCAGTGAAACACACCCAAGGCCCATGTGAGAGAATATCTGCAGGACTTTACTGGCAGACCCTCCTGCGACAAGAATTGTCATACATAGCAAAAAATTGCCAGCAGGGATTCCAGATCCAGGCATGGTTGGCTGGCTGTGCCATGTGTTTTCTTTCTTGCATATGGAACATGTTGTTTTAACAACAGCATCAGTTCCAAATTTGCTTGCCTCCACCATGGGATTGTCAGCCTTGCACATGTGACAGAACTTAAACAGCAATAAGAGCTGAGAAAGGAATACAAAGTGTTTTGGTTCTGTGTGTAGATTTGTGTTTTTCAGAAACAACCTTCAACGGGAAAAAAATACGTATATCCACAATAAGTAATCTATGAAACAAACCAAGTGAATGCAAGGAATCACTGTCAGTGAGCCCTTGTTTATTTTACAGTGTATATGTACATTGCATTTACTTGAAAAGGGAAAAAACTGTCTTAAAAATATAATGCTAATTACGTCATCACAAGGGATCATAAATATTCAATGTGGTTTGAATGGTATATTATCCCTCCTGCTGCCTTATTAGCATTAAGATATGGGAAGCCCCTCCCTGTCTCATCTCTTTATCAAGTAGCCCTTCTTGGGACAAGATGTTAAACCCCCTTAAGTGCATCCCCTGTTAATGCCAGTCCCTACCTGCCCTTCCCAATCGTTAAAAATCCCATCTGTACCCTTGTTTCAGGTTAGAGGAATTGAACACCAGCCATGTACCAGAACATAGTGAAGTACACAGATCAGCCATGCTACGATCGGACAACATTTATTCTGAAAGGTTATCACTAAATATTAGCACAAGCGAAAATTTAATGAAGGATAAAAACGGGACCGGTAACTAGGAAGGAAAAAGACACGACAGTTACATGTTAAACCAATCTGACCTATACAACCAGTTAGTACAGTATTCTGTCGATACCAGTATTATTCATACCTTAAGAACAAGGAAACTACAAGATGACAGGGTCTTTTCCATCTGAATAACCACAACTGGAAAATTTTAATTAAATCCAATGACATTTCATATTTTATTAACAGTCCCACTCCCAGGTGTGGTACCATGCATAAGCTCTTTCCTTGGATAATCATTGATTAAAAACTATAACAAGCAAGCACAAAGCTGCCTGCATTACAAAAAAACATTATTTGAAACCACAAGAAAAATCTGAAAAGCAATGTTAACAGTCCATTACTTGTACAAAGAAAACAGTTACTCTGGGAGTAAAGTTAACTTTACTCACAATAAATGACTATTTTTGCTTGGACAAAAATGACATTAGTGCATCCAGCTCTGCCTTTTCTCTCAAAAAAGCTACTGTATCTGATGCTGTAGCCCTCTTGCTTTTTTTACATCTTGTTCTGCCTTCCGTTTTTTGGTTTGCGAAAATGTTTCCATAGAGGCCTTTCTCATATCTGCTGCTACAGCAGCATCTGCATCAGCTTTCTCCCTATTAGCTGCAACCTGCCGTTGATCTTCTTCATCTCTGGTCTTGAATCTCTCAATAACATCTTCCATGGAATCATCAAAGGATGAGTGCTCTGGGGCAATTCCAGAAGCTTTTTCCTCCTCCCTGATTTTTCTTTTCTGTTCTTTCTCTAGATGATTGTAATGGTCTCGAACAGACTTCAGGCACACTGCAAATTTTGGATGATCATTACTGTTCAAGGATTCACTGATCATATCCCAGACATTGCCTCTCTCTTTGGATCCTGTTTTGTATTTCCATGGTTCATGGAGGTACATTTCTGCTACAAATGTCTCATTGTGCTTGTCAGTCCACACCATTGGCTTTTTTTAACTGAATAAAAGCATCATGTAAGTATTGTTCTACCATTCAAGGAACAAAAATCAGCTGACTCTGCGCAAACAGTTGAAGGATCTTGGTAAGCTGTTAAACATTGACTTACGTCCAGTCTTCATTTCTCAAAAAGTTGGGGAAGATCTCAAACATAAAGAAATCAAGCCCCCGTAGATCAAAGAACAATCAGTAGTTGACAAATTGGAATGTGGCTGGTGTGATGCCAGCTATGTTGGTTACACGCGTCGCCATCTCTACCAACGAATCGAAGAGCACAAGAGATCTGGATCAATATTTAATCACAGCCGAAGTCAACATCCATCAAGAACAATAACGTCTAATATGCGTCACATTCTTAAGACATGTTCTAGCAAATTTGATTGTCTTCTGTACGAAATGTTCCTTATTCGCAAGCACAAACCGTGTCTAAATATTCAAAGTGACTTGATAAAAGCAAAACTTTTCACCTAGCCTCTAGGGACTAAGAACTTGAACTTGAACATTAATATTCTTGTTTTCTGTTGAATATCATATTTCGACCGATGATGGTGTCATGAGGACACCAGAACGTTGTCTAATATCAATACGATTCTACCCGTAATTTTCATTATCACAATTCAAGATATCTAGAGAAAAGTATTAGTTCTAGCTTTGCAAAAGATTAAGAAAGAAAATCCTCGTGCTAAAACCTCCATCATTGGAAACAGGCTCATCGTCAATGGCAAAAGGTACTTTCACTCTGCACGGTATAAAAAGCTTCGCCGGCCCATAGCAGTTTTATAGCGCGGTATATCCAGTAAATTGGCATTGCGAGTCAAGCAGCCGCTAATCGTGCCTCTCTTGATAAATCTGGAACTAAGGTTGCTCGGTGCCATACCGTTCATACACTTAAATGTCAACTAAGGCATCACGATAACATAAATAGTCTTTAACTGGCATCCAACAAAGCTGTGTAAGAATTGGTGTAATATGGTCGAATTTTCTTGATCTGTTCACTATGCAGGCAGTAAAATTCTGAATAGCCTGTAACTTGTTGATATTAGTAACGGAAGTGTTTGACCGTACGCTTGAACAATAGAATATTTTACTGAACACTTAACCCTTAATAATGGTTAGAAGTAAGTCTTTGTCGAAGGCATGCTTGGTGCGATTTATTTGGGTCAGGCTTGACATACAGGATGACATAGTCTTAACACCATGATCACTGCAAGTAAGCTGATCATCACAAATCACACCTAGGTCCCTAGCACAATGGGTAGGGACCAGATCTTTACCAAGCAAGGACAGATTGAAATTTGGGATCTTGGCAATCATTTGGCGATTACCAAACAGCATTAGTTTAGTTTTAGATGCATTAAGGAGGAGACAATTATCAAAACACCAGTTCCCGATCTTAGTAAGGTTTTTGTTCACGTCTTCGTCAACAGATGGGCACTGTTGAACAGGAAAAACTATGTAAGGTTTATTGTCATCAACATATATCTTAGATTTGCAACACTGAGGAACGGAGGGTAAGTCGTTGACATAAATATTGAACAGGATGCTTCCTTGTGGTACTCCACTTTGAATCGGTAGTTTGTCTGAAAGTTCGGAATTTATACGGACAGCTTGAAATCTGTTGGACAAATAGCTTGAAAACCAGTTTAGAGCGTGAGACAGGCCAAAATTACAAATTACACTGGCCCCTTTGGGCTCATGCAGTTTTACTAGCCTTTGAAAAATTTACTAGTTCTTTATGCATTCTAAATTACACTCAGAATCAGGTGGTTACCTGTACTAGTGAAAATGAATATTAAATGGAAAACTTTGGCTCTGTGAAAATGTCAGATTGTCCGAGTGTAAAAAAAAGGGAGTTTGATTGCACCAGTGAATTAAACTGCGAGATCCAGTTTGTGGTAAACCGAATTGGTTTTCCAATGACTATTAAAAGATGTAAAATGTCGATAACCTTTTGCTGAATTCTTCATACTTTTGCTTGCTTTGTCTGATGATCTCTTGTTGCAGTCAAAACCTTTTCTTGTTTGAGGGCAGTTCTTTCTTGAAGAACTCTTTCAGCTGTCTCATCATAGGTCCAACATTGAATCCTGCATACACTTTTTCTTTCAAGTACGCGTGCTAAAGTTAATTTGTATTTGTAAGTTTCGAATTGTTTTGCATTGATAGGGGCACCTGATAGTGACTTTTCCTCCAAAACGAAATTTAATCTTCTCCAGCCACAGTTTGGTTTCGTCAGAAAAGGACCATTCCACAGTTAAGACCTACATAATGAGATCTTTAATGTGGATCAGCGGGACTTTGAAATCGATGATAAGATGCTTCAATTTGTCTTCGTGCACATTCCACATCCTCTCTGCCTGCCAAAAAGAAAGAAATCCTAAATATTGGCACTAAATGCAGATTTTATGATCATTTATGATTGAATAATTATCCACGCTAAAGCCTTTTGAAGCCTAAGTCCAAAATCATGTTTGGCCCCAGATGAGACACTATTGGTTTGGAGTCATTTGGAAAAAAAAGAGGGCATTCTTCTTTCAGCACCAAAGGTGCTACTGTAAATATAGTCATCCAAAGTTGCTGATCAATTTCTGACCACACATGAGTCTTGTTTTGGCCAGCCTTTTGGCGGAATTTATAATCGTAAATTACCCATCTTAGACCACTATGTACATTTGCAGCATATCTAATTAAGGTTAGGTATTGTAGCAGCTGCTGAGGGAATTTCTGTGTGAAAATACTCATATAGCTTTTGAAAGCGCCAGTACATTGTTCAATCTCAGTGATAGATGTGGATGCTTTGGCTTTCTTTGAAAGTCATTATATATTCTCACCAGGACCATCTGCAAACAATGCCTTAGACTAGATAAGATATGGGAGACTCAGCCCATGGCAGTCACGACCATCTGCAAACAATGCTTTAGACTACATTCAGCGACAAAATTATTGACACATTCCCCTTTCTAACCCCCTGTTTTGTCACTGTGATCCCTTTTTGCCCTCCTAGCTCCGAATTCTATACCCTTGACATACTGAGCGGGGATATCCTGGAATGGTGCCACGTGTTGGAACATGTTTGCTAGACTCAATGTTTGCTGTGGTGTGGTACAATGAGAGGTTGTGGCTGATGACGCGGAATTAGGCTGTGAAACTTGAACTGCGGCCAGAGCTGCTTCGTTACCGATTTCCCTGAAAGCAGCCAAGATGGACTCCTGAACCAATTGTGGTATGGCATTTAACTGGCCTTCCGTGAAGCTGCCACATCTGCGTTAGCGTTGACCACATGGTCTTGGGGAACTGCCCGCCCATTGTCTTGTAGATTATTTGACAGAAGGAACAGAAGGTCTAAGCCGGCTCAAAAGAGCGGTCCTGTTGCCAGAGCAAGTGATATTCCTTTGTCTGCATAAGTTTCTCAGCTGTTGAACCGAATAGTTGGCTAGTTCTACAGCATCCAGGTTTTGAACATGAGATATTTGACCACGATGAATCAGTGCCATTATCCTTGGACGTGAAATAATGTTCATAAAACTTGAATGTAATTTGTAAAAGACCAGAATGAACTGAAACTCCAAGTAGGGGGACGGTGAGAAGAAAATGATGCAAGGAATTCACATTACTAAATTTTTGGAGAACTTGAAGTGAACTAAAGATGTGATGATAAGACTGCATGGTCATGACTGACATAACGGGAAATCATCAATTTGATTGGCCAAGGAATAATGAGTAAATTTAAGCAATCCTTAAAACCCTGGATTACCAAAGGGTTGCTCAAATCTATTAAGATTAAAAACGCTCTATTTGCAGAAGGGGATATCCACAAATACAAATTCTATAGAAACAAAATTGCAACCCTAATCCAACAAAGTAAGAAGCTCAATAATCATACATACTTTGCACAACATATGAACGATATAAAGAAAACATGGACTGGAATCAACAAGGTAATGAACCACAACAAAAGGAACTCAAAACCCATTGTTAGTCTTGAGCAATTGAATGGAAATGGTGTGACGCATAACACAGCGGAACTTCCGAATGTGCTAAATGATTTTTTTTCTATGGTTGGCCAAAAGCTAGCGGCAAGTGTACCAGATAGCAATTGTCACTACCGCAAATACTTAGCTAATACCAATTTCACCAGTTCCTTTTTCTTTGAACCAGTTATTTCGTCTGACATAGAGCTAGAAATCTCGCTTCTACAATCAAAAAGGCTTATGGGCTATATTCATGTCCTATTCGCGTTTTGAATTGCGCAAAGAACATACTTTCACCTCCCTTAGCTGAGCTTATCAACCTTTCTGTTCAAACTGGAAAGTATCCCTCCAAGTTAAAACATGCAAAAATTATCCCAGTATACAAAGGTGCTGATGAGACCGACCCTAGCAACTACCATCCCATTTCGTCATTTTCCGTCTTTAGCAGGATTTTTGAAGAAATTATGTACAACCAATTAAAATCATACATTGAAGATAGTGAACTTTTATATAAAGCCCAGTATGGTGGCTTTAGAGAGACATTTTCCACTCGGGATGCAATTTTGGACATTGTGAGTATGATACAAACAGATATGGACAAAAAAATGTTTACATGTGGCATTTTCCTGGACTTTAAGAAAGCGTTTGATACGGTCAATCACATTATTTTACTTGATAAATTGCACTATTATGGGATTAAAGGTATTGTACATGAGTGGTTTACGTCGTACTTAGCTAATCGAACACAAACAACGCACATTGACAATGACCATATTTCATCCAAGAAGAACTTGATAACTGGAGTTCCACAAAGGTCTGTTCTAGGTCCTTTACTTTTCCTGATTTATATCAACGACATTTATCTGTGTAACAATAAACTTGGCTTTTATCTATTTGCTGATGACACAAACCTATTATATGCTGACAATGACCTGAATACCCTGGAAACCGTTGTTAACAATGAGCTAAATAGTGTCTGTAACTGGCTCAATGCTAATAAACTAACCATTAATGCAAAGAAATCAAACTTTGTCATCTTTAGGCCACCACAAAAAAGAATTAATCATCAGCCATTGTTCCGCTACCTCGGCCAATCCGTTGTGGCTCCGATAGGGCAGTGTAACCACGTAAATAAATCGTCGATTCACTTAACAAATTTATTTGATTTTAAGGTAAAAACAGAAAGAACTGCTAGGTCTGCACACGATAAAAGACTGATACGAACTGACGCAAAATTACAACAATAAGGATAGTATGGCAAGACTAATCTAATGACAGCTAAGGTGTGGGGATTCCTATCTCAAAGGGAAAATGTGGCTATCTACATGGAAAGTAACTAAGTAACACTATCATAAAGAAACAAAATAGCAGTAATCACGCAATGTTCAATGTTCTACTATAGTGTGACGGCACACTCCTCGCCTGGTATTCGTAGAATACCACTACGAGTAAAATCAGAGTTTCTTGTCATTGTTCCTTGTGTTCTTAATCTGCATTCAGCAGGATAGTTCCGGTGATCGGTCTCCTGAAGTACTTCCGGCAACCATCTTTGGTGGTTACCAGGTCAACTTTCCGTACTTTGCCATCAAGGTCTGCTTGGGCTGAAGTAATCCTCGCAAGAGGCCAATCGTTTCTGGGAGCGTCCTTACTGCAGAGAAGGACTAAATCATCTTGTTTCAGGTTGCGGGTTGTGTCTGGCCACTTTCTGCATTGTTGCAAGGTCTCCAGGTATTCTTTGCGCCATCTGTACCAAAAGAGATTGGCCAGATGCTGAACACGTCTCCACTGGGTACTATAGAGATCTCTAGCGTTGAAATCGCCTGTTGGGGGTTTCAGCTGTAGTGGCTTTTGAGTTAACAGCGTTGCTGGAGTGAGAATTTCCGGTACCTCTGGATCACTGGATACTGGTACTAGAGGTCTGGCGTTGACAATAGCTGAGACTTCAGCCATCAAAGTTGTCAAAACTTCATGTGTGAGGTGCTTTGAAGGTACTTCTGCTAGCATAGCCTCTAGTATATGTCTCGTTACTCCAATCATTCGTTCCCACACCCCGCCAGCATGAGAGGCGCGTGGAGGATTAAAGATCCACTCGCATCCTTCCTTCAGCAGGTACCTCTGTGTGGCGCTGATGTCAGAGGGTTTTAGCACGCCTTCGAGCTTGTTGTGTGCGCCGACGAAGTTAGATCCGCAGTCTGAAGGTAGCTGGATGACTGGCCCCCGTAGCGCTAGGAATCTGCGAAGGGCGTTTATAAAGCTTGAGGTGTCCATGGCTTCGATGACTTGGATGTGTGGATTGCTCGTGTTGTCATGCACATGAACAGCACAGCCCAGTGTTTGGCGTGAGCAAGGCCACCTCTCGTGCGTCTTGCACAGATTTGCCACGGACCGAATACATCGAGTCCAACATAGCTGAAGGGCAGTGCCGGGCTAACTCGATCAGCTGGTAAATCTTCCATCTTCTGGGTCTGTCGTTGGCCCCTTAGTTTTTTGCACTTGAGACATTTGTTGATTACGCCGTTAACCATTCTCTTTCCTCCTATGATCCAGTAGCCATTGCTTCGAACTGTGCCGTGAGTGAAGACTCGCCCTTGGTGTTGTACTTTTGCATAATAATGCCTAACTATCAGTGTCCAGACGTGACACGACTTTGGCAAGATGAAGGGGTGACGTTCTTTGTTGCTGACATCTGCTTGACGGAGTCTACCACCGACCAAAAGTAGTCCGTCTTTGTCGATTATAGGACACAACTTGGCTAATGGACTAGTTCTGGGCAGCTTTTCTGAATGCTTGAGACACTAGATTTCCTTCATAAAGGCTTCATATTGGACGCATCTGAGAATCACGACCTTCACTTGTTCATATGCTCGCATAAGAGGAACCTTCTCCTGTGCAGCTCGGGCCTTGCTGCGTGACTGAGCGGCAGTGATCAGCCTTGCGATTGCTCTTTGCAGAATTGACCACTGCGAGAATCTGGAGAAACGCTCCGATCCGATGCTTGTGCACTTCTCCACTAGTGTTGCGTACGACTTCACATCTGAGTGCACTTCAGGGTCGTTGGTCAGCATTGCTGCAGCGCTGTTTCCCTCTTGAGTGGATGTTGCTAGGTCACTCTTGTATAGGAACTTCGGTCCGCTGTGCCATGTGCTCTCCTTTAGGTCATCTGCTTCTAGAGCTCGAGTGGTAAGATCAGTGGGATTTTGGCTCGGATAGCTCGACTCCCATAACGGCTGCGCAAAGTTCTAAGTGCGGAATAGTTCTTGCATGGGTTGGCGTAAGTTTAGCCTTTCCAAGCACGAAGGATACCTGTACTTCACCGGTATGCTGGATTGTTCTTAGGTACGAAACACCACCGATAGCTCGTTCCGAAGCGTCGCAAAAGGTGTGGAGCTCTATTCGCGTTGCGGTTTTGAGCGGCTTGTCGCTGTAAGACTGGGGAACCTTGAGTTTCTCTAGCAACCAGAGGAAGTAGCACCACTCATCCCACGCAGGCTTGTATTCTTCAGGGAGCGGAGTATCCCACATGTCCGAGTGTGGGGCATTGAGACCAGAGGTCATCGATCTCAGGAGCTGCTTTCCTTTAATAATGACTGGCGCTGCGAGACCGAGGGGGGTCGTAGAGGCTGTTGGTTACTGATAAGACTCCTCGCCGTGAGAACGGTTTCTCTTCAAGGGAAACTTGGAAGGTGAAAGTGTCCGACTCCAAGTCCCAGAACACTCCCAGCGATCGCTGCATCGGGATAGGGCCTTTGCTGAAGTCTAAGTTATGAAGACCACTGGCGTGATCTTCTGGTGTGAATGCTTCCATGACTTCCGGGTGACTCGAGGCGATTTTGTGTAAGCAAAGATTTGCAGTGGCTAGCATGGACTGAGTATGACGAAGCAGATCTGTTGCCTTTTTGGGTGTTCGGGGCCGAATGGAGGCTATCATCAACATAGAAGTTTCTGTCCACAAAGGTCTGTGCATCTGAGCCAAATTTAGATTCTTCGACTTCGGCGGTTTTCCGCAGGCCGTGGTTCACTACGGCTGGGGATGACGTATTCCCGAAGATGTGAACTTTCATCATGTACTCAATGATTTCGGCGCTTGGGTCATTATCCTTGTACCATAGGAACCTTACGAAGTCTCGATGTTCTTTTTTAACCTTGAAGGAGTCAAACATCTGCTCGATGTTGGCTACTATCGCGACGGGGTCCTGGCGGAAACGTAGGAGAACTCTAAGGAGGCTGTTTGTCAAATCGGGACCAGGTAGCAACAGTTTGTTAAGCAATATTCTGTTACATTCGGCTGCTGAGTCGAACACGACCCGAATTTTGTCAGGCTTGTTCGGATGGTAAATGCTGAAGTGAGGTAGATACCAACATGGTTCGTCAGACTTCAAGTTTTCCGTTGGGACGACTTCGGCGTGACCAAGGTCAAAAATTTTCTGCATGAAGTCAAAGTACTGGACCTTCATGGTGGGTTTCTTCTCTAAGGTTCGGCAGGTGGATTTCAGGCGTTTCATTGCATAATCACGACTACTGGGAAGTTCTCTGATCTCATGACGAAAGGGTAGCGGCGCTTCCCAGTTTCCGTTCTCGTCTTTCGTAATTCCATTTTCCATAATTTCCATAAACCTTCTGTCTTCGGCAGAGGTTCCTGGCTTGTTGTCTTGCGGCATACGCATGAACACATCCCGTGCTAAGCCGTCGTCAAATTCGCAGTTAACGAATGGTGCATCTGTGTCGGTGTGGAACTTGACATAAAAACGGTTCGGACAGGGCACGAACAGTGAAGGTCGGCCATTGTGTAGCACTTGGGTCTTACACGTGGAAATCTGCTCTGGTTTGTGAGCTCCATTGAGACATGTATTTCCGAGTACTACCCAGCCAAGGTCTAGCCGCTGACCCCAAGGTGCGTTTCTCGAACCGTTGCGTGACTCATGAACCTTGTGGAAGGGAGGAACATCTCGTCCAATAAGCAGCAGAATCTCTGCCTGTTTGTCAAGTTCTGGAATTTCGTCTGCGATTTGCTGCAGGTGAGGGTGTGCTCGTGCGACCTGAGGAGTGGAAATTTCTTCCCGGTTGTTGGGGATCTCATCACACTCGGTGAGCGTTGGGAGACAATATTTTGAACTTTGGTCAAGAGATTCTACCACCAGTCCTCGCGCAAGTCTCCCTTTAGTTTCCTTGACTCCCGAGCACGTCTTCAGGGTGTATGCGATCGTTGTTCCTTTGATATCTAGCTTCTCAAACAGTTTAGCCCTTGCTACCGAGTAATTGCTCTGCTCATCGATAAGGACGTAGGTTTTGACCTTCTTATCGGGTTCGCTTTTGACATATACGTTAGCTAAACAGATTTTGCACAGGACCTCCCGGCTCTTCCCGAGTTTTGACCGCAGATCTCAGTGCACCTGTTTGTTATGATCAGAGATTCAGTTCCTTGAGGGGTTGCTGCCGCTTTCTCCTCGCCTTGGTGCTGTACCGGACTTTCGAATGTTTGAGTTTCTTGCCTTGCGTTATCAGGATGGAGAACCGTCACGTGTTTATCGCTGTGGCATACTGTGCAGTCTGTCTTGGAGGTGCAGTCCCTGGTGAAATGCGTGGACGAAGCTGCGCAGCGGAGACAAACACAGTGTTTCTCTAGCAAGTCTATTCGCTCGAGATACGGCTTGGCTTTGAGGATTCGGCGTGCTTTCAAGGGATGGGGGCTGTCGTGAATGAAACACCATTTTCTGGGATCATTTCTAATGGGCGTTTCTCTGTGCGTGTGATTGGGTCCGGTAACTTTGGTTTTCGCAGACTCGATATCTTGCCGTGCATTCCAAGATCTGAGAGTTCTAGGCAGGTGATTTGGCGGGCTGGACGTTAAAGACTTCTCATAATTGTCCATAGCTAGATAGGGGTCATTCCTCTCGCAGGAAACTTCCTGGACAGACTTTGAGAACTCGTTAAATGGGGGGTAGTCGATGTTACACTGACTTTTGTATTTAAATGCATGCCGTTGCCATCTCCCTTGGAGATCATCGGGTAACTTGGTCACGACAGGCCTCAAGTATGCTGGCTCGTCAAGAATTTTGAGGCCTCTTAGTGCTCCGTCGTTTTTAGCGCACTGCAACTCTACCAATAGATCGCCAAACTCTTGAAGCTGTTTAATTTCGTGGTTCCCTATTTTTGGGAAAGTGTTCAGTTTTTCATGATGTACTTGCATGACTACACCATTTGAAACAAACCTCTCACCTAATTTGCGCCAGGCTTCCTTTATTCCCTCTTCTGGGTTTTTTAATGTACACGGTACCAAGCCTCTGCACAAGGTGCTTGGATTTGTTTGTTGTGTTTTCTATCATCAGGGAAAGTTGCTCGCTGGGACTAAGGTTAACTCCCCTGATCATGTTGTTGAACGAACCCTTCCAGGTGTGGAAATTCTCGGGGCGGTCATCAAACTTTTCTATTTTGTTACATATGAGTTCCCTTCGGGCCATGAACTCGATGTAAGGGCTCACAGCATTGTGAGCAGGCAAGAGCGCGGGCATGAACACTGGTGTGTTTGGGTTTAGCTTAACGGCCGTGAGAGGAGAGACTTCCGGTCGCATGTCTTGTGGTTGCGCAACTTGTGCTTGCATAAATGGCTCTGGCTTGACTTTGAATTCAGGCTCGGAGGTTTGAGTCTTACCTTTTCAGCAGTTCTAACATTATGTCTGTACCACAACTGGTCACAACAAGAACAAATATAGAATGGGCCTCTTGAGACACAAACATGAAATTTTTGTGATTTCATGAGCAATGGTTGACTTACACAAAATATTCTGTTTAGAAACTTTTGCTTTCAGTAGCCTTTTTTTGCCTGGATTTTGTGGACTCATTTGCAATCTTGTCTTTTTGATACTGTTGCTTCTTTGCTAGCCTATGTTGTCTACATTCTACAGATTTATTTGCAGCCTTCTCTTTCCAATACTCTCGCTTCTTTGCCAGCCTATTTTCTCTACATTCTGCAGATTCATTTGCAGCTTCTCTTTTTGATAGTTACACTGC
The DNA here is from genome assembly GCA_964020085.1 of Micromussa lordhowensis. Classification (NCBI taxonomy): domain Eukaryota; kingdom Metazoa; phylum Cnidaria; class Anthozoa; order Scleractinia; family Lobophylliidae; genus Micromussa; species Micromussa lordhowensis. Next base: position 34,542,514 of record OZ026602.1, on the reverse strand, counting down.
CTTGCTAGCCTTTTGCTTTTACAGTGTGATTCTTAACTTTTTGTGACTTCCTGTACATGTTTCAAGACAGATATAAAACAATTATTTCTGCGAGTAAGCGCAGGACTCCACCACTTAAGTGAGCTTACACTGAAAACTTTTTCTTTTGGCCTCTCCAAATCTGGGCTTTCATAGCCATTCTCGCTGTCTGACTCACCCTCCTTAGACTCTGACATCGAGTGTTCTGATGACATATAGTCTACAGTCATGAACTTCTTATATGAATCCTTTTCTTCTGCAGCTAAGGACGTAGAAAGGTTCAGAGCTTTCACTCTGGTTCTTTTTCTGTATAAAAATAGACAAAATTATTTACAATTACACTAAATCTGAAAGTCACAAATAGACAAGGTTTGGGTTGAAATTAGCTTATTGGCTCTACTCGGCAGAGCACTTACAGGTGCCGGGTCTTGTTTAAAGCATTGCTATATTGTTTGACAGTAGACAAACTCAAGAAAAGATTGAATTTTAAATGTTATTTACCGTATTTAGACAGCTTCGGGCTTGCTGTTATTTTAGGACATCCTGAGCTGCATTTCTTGACTTGTTTACTTGTTGTCGTCACTTTTTTCGAAAATGGACACGCATAGCAGCTAAAAAGGAGTAATACAGTCTTGTTGAAACATGGTAAAAGGTACCGTAAACACTGGAGTACAAGCCGCACTCGCAGATAAGCCGCACTCTGAGTTTGGCAACTTAGATTTTGGATAAAAAAAATTTGAAAGAAATTGAAATAAATCAAAAGTGGAGTCTTGACAAAGATGTCTTACATGTAGATGCATTGTTTCTTCAAGTTTCTTGCATGTGTCAACCCGCATATTAACTCACTAACATTTAAACAGAGAATACTAAAACTCTTAGCTATAATTTTGGCTCTCAAGTAGCATGAAAATCCGACTTGGACATAAATTTGATCTTTCTCTGGCATTTTTAATCCAGTATTTTTCATTCCTGTCCATTTCTCAATAGAATTGACCTACAACAATGTTTTGGTTTGTTCATAGCTTAGTAACCAGCCATTTGATCAGAGACTGTCGGCCATTTACCACACAAATTTCTCGCTCGTGGTGGATCGAATTCTGTCGAAGTGAGCGGCCATCATCGACATTGTAAACAACTTTGTGGTGTAATGGAGATTCCCTCCCAAGTAAAGTTCACCTGCTCAAGAAAGGCAACGTTAAACCAGTTAAACGCTCTTTTATAATCACCTTTGGCTTTGTTACTTCACAAGACATTTCTTTCTCTTTACTAAGACTTGGGGGATTCAATCACGCTGGCCGGTAGTCTGACATGCCAAAGTATGAGCCATTTTAACAAAGTGGTCAATAGCGCAAATAATTTCCTTTCACTGAACATTGCAGGTGTCAATATGCATATATCCTACACTGTTAGATTTCAGATAACCACAATATTGCGAGATGGGAATTTATTCGCCGAAATGCTGCACAAAAAAATAGCAACTCAAACGCCAAATTGCCCCCTCTTTCCTACACTAAAAGATTATTTGCCAGTCCAAAGGTAACCAAAACAAAGCATCGTTCCGTTGCACATTTGCATTTCACAAGCTGTGTTATAGCCTTGGGTGCGGGTGAAAGAGTTGCTAAATATGTTAAAGGCACGTTCAACAATAAACTTATTGACCAGAAAACAAAACAGTACCTTGTACAAAACGACCCCAGACCTGGACATTTTTACATACTCCCCAAAATCCATAAAGGTAACAATCCTGGACGACCCAGTTTCTTCTAACAACCACCCCACAGAACATATCTCAGTTTGTTGACTACTACCTTAAACCATTAGTTTGTACTGTTCCGTCTTACGTTAAAGACACTACAGATTTTCTTAATAAACTTGCAAACTTGAACACTATCAACACACTACCTCCAGACAATGCCGTACTTGTCATGCTTGACATCACTTCTCTTTATTCCCTGGATGTGACAGTTCATTTAAGTACGATGGTGTCCACAGAATGAGGCATAAACTATCACATAACCCCCCACCAAGGATACCAGCAGAACCAACATTGGACAACACTCTGCAAGACCCAAGTGACCAAAATTCTGAACCTAAAGACGACGTGTTTGACTACCACTGTGGTTTCATGAACATGGCTTTACTACTGAGAAATTTTAGAGATGCCATTAAAGAAGGTGACGGGCACAGGATTATTAATTGAATTAAGATGTTTCTTTTGCACTTCAAACAAGATGGCAGTGGCAGTTCGAAATATGCCTTGGAGGCTTTATACCATGTGTTTCAAGTGCTTGCTTTACTCAGTCGCAGAGAAGCGGAGAGACTTGAGTGGAACCGAACTGTGAACAATCAGGGAGGTGACGGTAACAATGTTGCAATGGATTTTGCTCTAGAGCATGATAATCGTGCTCTAAAGGAAATCATAAGAGGTCTGGGAGCAAACATCACTGATGATAGCGTGCGACGAGTAAGCAGAGCATTCTTTATCCTCATAAAGCTACTTTCTTGTACTTGATACTGAAACGAATGTGAATAAGGTATCCAGAAAACACACAAAAAAATCTGTGAAGGAGGATTTGATTAAAGCAGTCAAGACTCTCTCTGACCAGCATGTATTTGAGAAGCAGTCAACAAGGGAACCTATCTCCAATTGCTCAACACAAAGGAACTGTTTGGATGGATCAATGACCACAAAAATAATACAAGTCTAGAGAAGAGGCCACGTTGAAGCAAAACAACTTCTTTTATTTCAGCTCAAAAACCCTTGAATTAATTCATGTCACTTACTACATGTACTGTGAATAAAAGTCTAAATTTTGGCACTCGGTTGGATCTGGTCAGTTCCAAGAAGAGACAAAGATTACAAGTAAAGTCAATTATAGTTTAAAGACTTTGTACATTAATGTACCTTTTTGAAGTCCTTTCTAAGTAGTATCCTCTATGTCTGAATCCATGGTATCTTCATACACAGCTAAGAGTTCCAGAGGAATAGCTGCCATAAGTGAATCATCAAAGTCAAAAATGGCATCACAAAAGTCAAAATAGAAATCCTGGCCGTCCTCTGGCTTCTCCATATCCAATAGGCAGATGTCAACATCTTTGAAAATTGTACTTATGGTGAACAAAACTTCTGAAGCCACACTGGGATGCCAAATGTCAGCATATTTATAGACATCACTGACTGAAAAAATGTGTGAGCAGTGTTGCATAATTTGCTCCACTTGATTGTCTCCAAATCCACAAAAAAGCTTTCCTGGAGTAAACATTGGTGCATTGCTTTTCTTGGCTGACTGCAGAAACTGCTGATATAATGCTCTCTTCAGATAGTCCAGTTTGGAATTAAGCAGTTTCATTTGCTCCTCAGTGACAGTTCTGTCTTTTGTTTCAGTTTCAACCAAAGCCGAACATTCTGAATTAAAAAAAACAAAGTTGCATGTATCACCATCACATTTGCATTGTTCTTGACAAACATCACAACACTGGTTTGGATATTCACATGCAGGCAATTTTGAGATATCCACATCAAACTTCTCCAAAAGAACTTTTCTTCTGCACTTGTCCTTTTGTTTTAGATAGGCAACCATCCTTTCATGGCAATGTTTTGTCATTATATTTGAATACAAAATGACTGATTTGCACTGGTCCTGACCTTTCCGTCCGGCTTGACCACTTTCCTGTAGGTATCTTTCACAATTATATAAAGAGCCATAATGAAACACAGTTTTCACATCGTTGCAATCGATACCAATGCCATAGGCAATGGTTGCTATCAGCACACGTATACAACCATTGCTATCTCCCAAGGACTTCAAAATCTCTTCCTTAGTAAGTTCATCACTTCTGCTGTGAAACATTTTCACAATTTGTTTCTTTAGATCCTGACTTTCATCTGCATAAATGTTTTCGCTTACTTCGGCTTGAAAAAAGCCATACAAGTGGGTTGTAAGTTTTATCATGGGACAGTATATTATGGTTCATTTATACAAAGACTTTTGAACTTTTAAATCACTCACCATTTTTGCAAATGTCACAGAAGGATTGGGAGTGATAACTTGCACACCATAGGTAATGTTCTGTCTGTTGGGGATGTCAACAATCAAAGCTGGATTCTTCATTTCCAGTGTTTTCACAATCTTAAGTCTTGTTTCTGTTGTGGCTGTTGCAGTGAGGGCTATCACTGGTACCTTTTTTATGATTGAGCGGATCTCATTTAATGAGAAAACCATTTCCTAAATGCTCTTTCTCCTTTTTTAGCTGCATACCCCCTGTATGAACATCAAAATGATACAAATACATTGAAATGATATCATGCGCAGTGATAAACACTGAGTATTTATTCGAGCCAACTACCGGTACTGTAGTTTAAATTACGTCAAAACCTATGGCTCATGCTTGGTGTAAGAACCTGTAACACTCACCAGTGACGTAAAACTAAAAAACAAAAAGTCAACACAATAGACCCCAATCCTAGCAATAGCTACAAAACAAAGAAAAACTTCACAGGTTTTTACACCGAGGTAAACCCAAACCTATACACAGGTCAAACAAACCCTTTAAAAATGAAACTTTCTCAAAAATTTACAACCCATGAAAAATGTGATTCATTCCCCAAACACATTTTTAAAGGTTAACTTCGAGTTTAATGGTAAGCGTCATATTAATTTGTCTTCAAAATTGACATGACAGGAAGCTAAGTACAGTGAAAGCTTCATCCCAAAAAATGGGAAACAGCTCTGAAGGTGACTTTTAGGTTTTGAGGTTCCCTGGCCTAGCAAAGTGAACGATGTTCTTAGAGGACCAGGAACTTAAATATATGCTCTATGGGAAATACACGTTATTTATTGTAACGTCGCAAAGGGTAAAGGTAAAGAGACACACGAATGTAAACAGACTGAGTTCTTCACAACACGAGGTTTATTTTCAACAACTCTTCACACTCTCTCTAACTCCGGTCCTAAACCCTAAATGAACGCAATGGGCTATACAGAACAAAACAGAGGCTCTATCCCAGTTTATAAGAGAGCCTCTGTCGCGGTCTAACCACAGGAAATTCGGTAAGAACAACAACGCTTGACTATGTATACAAAGAAACCTTACAAACATAAAGCGTGACATTCAACACTGGTCACAAAATCCTAACTTCGTTACACTGCTCCCTCCTCAAAAAGATGCGTCCTGCATTGACACGTCCAAATAAACAAATGCAAAAGCTAATCCCCCCCAAAAAAGCTAATAATATTTGACAAGGGTACAACGTTCAAGAAGTCTAGTCTAACTGGTAATCCTGCATCCGAGCAGGGGCTCTAAACGCTCTTCTAGGGCGTTGCACAGCTGGGACAGGAGCCTGTTCAGCACTTGGAGGATTCCTGGGCTCCACTGCAACAGACTGCCGTGACTTGGGGCCCGGACTGGAAGTTTTAACTGGATTTTCTGAAGCTCTGTGGGACTCTGTCTGCTTGGGGGTACTACCCTCGGACAGCCACTCAGGAGCATTTGGTCCAACATCATTTCATTCGGTGAGAAGCCAGTAGACTCGTGTACAGAGGAACGATACGCCATCATAAGGAGAGGTAGGTAGAGATCCCAATTCGTTTGGTTTTCGTCAACGAATTTATAAAGCATGGCCTCGAGGGTCCTGTTGAATCGCTCAACCATACCGTCAGACTGTGGTCGCAAAGGTGTGGTCTTTGTCTTGTCGATTTCAAGGATCCTGCACATCTCCTGAAACAACTTAGATTCAAAAGTTCCACCCCTGGTCAGTGTGAAGCTGCCTCGGTACTCCAAATCTTGAGATGAACTTATGAACAACAACGTTAGCCACAGTCACAGCTTCCTGGTTGGGCATGGGATAGGACTCTGTCCATTTTGTAAAGTAATCTGAAATGACGAGGATGTACTTGTTGTCGCGATCAGTGGTCAGTAGGGGACCCATTACATCAATTGCAATCCTGTCCATTGGGCTCTGACTTTGTAAGTCTTCATTTGCGCTCGTGGAGTTTTACTTGGCTTCTTCCTCGAGTCACAAACATCACAACGAACGCACCATGATTCAACATCTTTTCGTAGACCACACCAGTAGAAACATGCTTTCACCCGCTCGGTCGTTTTCTTGAAAGTGTCCCGCTGCAGGGCTATCATGAAGTTGTGTAAGGATGTCTGTCCTTAAACTGTTGGGGAGAACCAGCTTCCAACTAATATCGTCTCCTTTTTCCGACTCCCACTTTGTGAACAGTACGCCATCTCTGACAGCTAACATGGACCACTGCCCCCAGTAACACTTGAACGTAGGACTCTCCCTACTGATGGTTTCCCAAGGTGGGCGTTCTGCACTCTGCTCCTTTAGCCTGATGAGGGTCCCGAGGCATGGGTCATGCAGCTGGGCTTCCCTTATCTCCATGTTGGACAATGTCACCAGCCAAGAACTCACACCGGTACTTCCATCCTGCCCCCCTGGGAACAAGATGTTCTGCAGTCTTCATTGCTGTTTGTATTCCTCATCGTCTGCCTTATTCCTTTCGCCGTCATCTTCCACTGGGTCTGACTGGTGGAAGCATTCTTCTTTCTTCTTGCTGCACTCGCAATGCCTGCAGTTGTCACAGGGACATCGGGAAAGGCCATCTGCATTTCCATGGTTTCGCCCTTGGCGGTGTTCAACTTCCAGGTCATATATGCTGAGGATCTTGATCCACCTTGCTGTCTGCCCTTCTGGGTTCTTAAAGTTCATCAGCCACCTCAGTGCACCATGGTCTGTTCGCACTTTAAAATGTCTTCCATAAACATAGTGGTGGAAATGCCTCACAGCGGTTACTAGGACCAACAATTCCTTCTTTGTTGCACAGTACTGCCGTTCAGACTTCGTTAGACTACGGCTGAAGTAGGCGATAACCTTCTCCTCTTCCCCTTATTTCTGTGACAATACAGCATCAGTGTCTAAGGTGAAGGCGCCCTCTGACGTAGGGTAAGCTAGCACTAGTGCCTGAGTCAAGACTTGTTTGAGCTGGTGGAACGAGACGTCGCATTCACTTGTCCACACAAAGGTTCTATTCTTTTCACGCCCTTCTCACCACGTGACCAAGGAAGACAACTCACTTTTTGAAGAGGTGACACTTCTTTGGGCTCAACTTAAGCCCTGCTTCCCTGAGTCTGGTGAAGACTGAACGCAGCCGCTTTAATTCCGCTTTGAAGGTCGCTGCATGCACGATGATGTCATCAAGATACAGAAGGCACACCTCCCAAGGGAGACCACTGAGTACCCTTTCCATAAGCCGCTCGAATGTAGCAGGTGCATTACAGAGCCCAAAAGGCATCACAGTGAACTGGTAAAGGCCACTCTCCGTGGTGAATGCTGTCTTTGGTCGATCCTTCTCTGTAACCTCAACCTGCCAGTAACCACTTGCAAGATCAAGCGTACTAACCCAACACGAGCCAGACAGGGCGTCGATGGAATCATCTATGCGTGGGAGTGGGTAAGAGTCCTTTACCGTGGCAGAATTCAGCCTGCGGTAATCCACGCAGAAACGGGTGGTCCCATCCTTTCTACGGACTAAGATAATTATGGATGCCCATGGGCTGGATGAAGGTTCGATGACTCCACGCTTTAGCATGCTCTCTATTTCTGCCTCGGCCACTGCCCGTTGACTAATCGGTAAACGTCTAGGGTTTTGACGAATAGGCTTGCTTTCGTTTGTGCGGATTTCATGTTTGACGATGCTTGTCCTTCCCAGGTTGTTGGCAGAATGAGCAAACACATCAGCGAACTCAGTCAACAGTGCTGCGACTTCATTTTTCTGAGTTTCTTCCAGACATGACGCAGTTCTCCGGTAGAGTTCATCGAGGTGGTTTGGTAACACCATGGTAGAAGGAGTCACTCTACAAGCTCTCCCAGCAGGTGCATCTTCTGTCCGCTCTCCCTCTTGGCTGGCTTCGGAAATTCCCTCCACCGGTTCGCACCATGCAGCAATAGTGTCTCAGTAAATAGTTTGGGGTTGGTCTGTTGGGTTGAACAGTCTCAGGGGACAATGCCATTGGTAAGGTCCACAAGAGTCTTCGCAACCAGTAGCTGACTCTTCCGAGTGAAACATACTTGACCCTCTGTGCTTCCAAGGGAAGCTTCCCCACATCGGTCGATTAATTTAGCCGGAACAAGGCTTTCACTCCTGGGTGGTATAACAGTTGTCACCTATGCGGCAACTCTCGCACACCTCGGCAACCGGTCTCCTCCCACACATTCAGTCACATGCCCATTCAAAGTTAACTCATAACGTCCCTGTCCTAAAGTCAACCGACAATTATGCTTTTTAATGAAATCCATGCCAATGATCCCATCCAGCTCTATCTCCGTGACCCACACATCGTGAAACACTTCCTCCTGGCCCAAGCAAATGCGGAAAGTCCGCAGCCTAAGAATGGAAGGGAGCTGCCATCGGCGAGAAGCATGCTGTAAGTGGTCGAGGCCACCACAAGTGAAGCAGCCTGAGTAGTTGCCTGGTAGATAGCCACTCCCGAAACGGCGCAATCCATCACATGGTCGTTAGGGCTGTTATTGTTTTGTTAGGAGTTTGCTGAAAACTTGCCGTAGATCTCTGACTTGCTGTTGGAGGTCATTCCCATGAGGGGACATGGGTGCTGGTGCTTCGGGAGGAGGTGGAAAGACAGCTCTCGCTTGGATCCTGGCGCGATGTCTGTCGGCCACGTAAAAGGCTTGATTTCTAAGGCTGTTCTTAGTGCTTCTTGCAAGGATTTAGGCCTGACTTTAGGAATACGCCACCGTACCTCACTCTCAGGTAGGGCATCTATAACATGGTCTCTCGCCAGGGTATCTTGTAGGGTCGATGGGGCTTCTGGATAAGTTTGGCGGGTGAGGGGCTGAATTGCCTTGCCCAGTTGAGGCAATGTTTCATTGCGTTTCTTTGTGCGACAGCAAAGCTGAGCCCTATACATCTCAGTTTGGTGTTTTCAGCCAAACCAGGATTCCAATGCCTCAATAAACGCTGAGAAATCTTTCCGCTTACCAGGATCTAGATCCCCTAAGGTCACGCGGACGGGGCCCTGGAGGTAAATGGCCTTGGTGCGACCATCCCAGCCATTCAGTTCAGCAACCAATTCAAACTGGGTGTGGTAGTCATCCCACAAACTCACTCTATCGTAGGTCTCGGTCTAATATGCCGTTTCTTGCTCGGGGATGGTGCTGATGATTGTGGGAGGAAAGGCTGTTGTTCTCCTGATGTGCTCTTTCGTGCCAGCTGGTCGATTTTTTCTAAAGAAGCCCATAGTGCATCCCCATCATCATTCAAATCATGGTTCCAGTCACCTTTGGTGGAGTCTTGTGGTGGTACAGCGTGTAAAATCAGTGCTTTGTTTGCCTGAGTTGGCGTGGTAAGGATTCTGGCAGACTGGGAACTAAAGGCTTGTCACTGTCACACAACACGAGATGTGTCGTCTTCCCCACGGGAATCTGTGCTTTTACTTGCTTAAGCTCCTCGTCTCTCATCTTTTGGGAAAGTTCAAGGGTTCTTAGCTTCTCTGCCATTTCGTCGACTGTCTCATAGAGCCGACTATCTTGCACATGGAGTCGCTTTTCTACCGAAGCGAGGCCTTGTTCTACACGTAAGAGCGTCTCCTGAAGTCCACTCGTAGATGCCACGTCAGCCTTGTCCGTTTTGCCGTAATTCATTTCAGCGGGAGTTGAGCGCCTCCAGGATGGCAAATCATCTTGGATTGGGCTGAGCCTCTCAGCCGAAGGGGGGAAGCCAGACTGGAAGCCCCAAGAGGGTGTAACTTTGTTGAAGGTAATCAAGTCATACTCGCGTGTTGCTTGGAATGCCATGTGCTTGCGGTCGAAAAGTCAAATGTACAAATTAAATTTCAGGGCTAAAGGCCTACTTTACCACTTTCCTGAATACTCTGATACTTCAAAACTGTAGTTCCACCACCGCTGCCACAAAATGTAACGTCGCCGAGGGTAAAGGTAAAGAGACACACAAACGTAAACAGACTGAGTTCTTCACAACACAAGGTTTATTTTCAAGAACTCTTCACACTCTCTAACTCTGGTCCTAAACCCTAAATGAACACAATGGGCTATACAGAACAAAACAAAAAGGCGCTATCCCAGTTTATAAGAGAGCCTCTGTCGCAGTCTAACCACAGGAAATTCGGTAAGAACAACAACACTAGACTATGTATACAAAGAAACCTTACAAACATAAAGTGTAACATTCAACACTGGTCACGAAATCCTAGCTTCACTACATTATGAACAAGAAATTCCCCATATACTGTACGTGTTGCGTGTACTAAAAATTGCAAAGTGCGAGCCTCGTGAACCTTGATCTCTTTGAGCTTACACTTGCATAGCCCAAGCCACAAATTAAACTTTTCACGGTTATGAAACTTACCAATGCGAAATACAGCGTGCTTCATCTAATGAGTGAGTGTCAAACATGCTGCTCTCATTTTCTCACTAATATAATTCCAACCTCGTCCTCCACTGATTCTTATGTAATGGTGTACATTCATCAATATGAATATTGATACTTGCTTTGTTTCAAGTTTCATCCACTTTACCTACTGGCTAGAAAATCAGCACTTTCAGTGAACAGAATTATCTAGAGGTAGACCCCCACCCCCTCCATCCTTATGAAATTGTAGCGCTGCTTTAGCGAATCTCTGTTCAACACAAACATTAAAAAAAAGGAAAAAAAATTGTTCATTTTGATTGGAAAAATGAATAAAAATATGTTACCGCAGCGCTTTTGGAGTCCTGATAGTTCCTCAGGTTTTCCTGGATTATATCCTGAACAACATCTTTGATGCATTCCGGGTATACGTACGTTGGCAAAGTCTTTCCCCGAAAATGCCCTGCACCAATTTTGTTCCCAAACTGAGAAAATAAAAAGATCGTCACTGAGTGTAATGATCGAGAACAATCGTCTACAATTATATCAATTTTATAATACGACTGGAATGTAAGGACAAAAAAACTGGCCTCATATGCATTGTAATGCGGGCGTGAGATAAATTCGATGGCGGCGTCAACTCGAAGATCACCAGTTTTGAGATGGAGTCACATTGCTTATTCTCGGGAACTCAAGATATCGCCGGGAGTATTGAGTAAATCTTAGGACACACTGCACGTAGCACTTTAGTCATTGCGCATGAGGAATTCAAATTTTTCGTGCTTGATGACTTCCTGATAATGTCAACGAGTAGCCATGAGTTCAGTGCGAGATCAAAGGTCATAAGGACATGGTTAGGCCAACAGTGAAGATAAGGTTCATTAGTTTCCTTTCAAAAAATTGACATATCACACATAGAGTCAGAGACTTACCCAAAGTCTCGGCACTTTTTCCCATATTGTGCAAAAAACATGCCAGAAGGTGCCTGAGTCCGGGAGGTTTAGATGTGAAACTGCAAGCAAAAGGAGGCCGCATCATTGCCAGCTTTTATTCTCAATGAAATGGAAACAAGAACTTCACTCAAAAAGAAATCTTGTTTACCCGTGTTCTTGAAAACTGCGATCTATTTTCAGGCTCTAGAGGTCTTAATCCTCACAAATGCCTATACGCTGCTTTGTGAGGACCGAATACAGTGCATCATTGTCAAAAGCATCATGCCACTTAGTTACATAGCTCGAAGCATACTTTAATAACATGCCCTTACCATCAGTACCCTGACGAATACAAGCACGTAATGCTTGTCAGATATTTATGAAACGGGTATCATCCACTAACCAGGTGGACTCTCTGTGGCCAGGCATTGAAAAAAGCGTGCTTGTTTTTGGCAACTTTTAATGAAAACGTATGTTACAAGTGCCCGTGAAATTATATATGAGCGGGTCTTTTCTTCTCGTGTGTTTTGGAACTAGGCTTCAGCAGTCCTTCCTGTAATGGCCCACCTTTCCACATTTATGACATCTCCCTAAAAGTATGATTCAAATTAGAACGTACACGTGCTAAGGAATATTTCAGTGTAATGAATACCTTTCTTCGTGGTCTGACTTCTTGAACTTCTTTCTGAGCGTGCTTTCCGCGGCGGAGAGTCTCGTTCGTTTTGATAGTCTCCATTCCGTCTTCCTGTTTTCTTCGTCGCGTGGTCTAGAAGTGCGTTTCCTCTTTTCTTGTCGCGGTTTCATCTTTGCCCGTTCTGACTTTTCCGCTTCCTTGCCACTTTCCGTTTCCCGGGATTTGGACTTGTCGGCTTTGGGGTCCCGTGTTGCGGCCTCCTCCAGGTCTTCGTTATCGGTCTGAATCATTTCGTAATCGGCGTCGTACGTTCCGTACGAACGCTGTACGGACGTTAGGGAGTGCACTTCTTCCGCTGAGTATTTCTACTCCCCCCTGGATGGGATGATAGTCCATCGCAGGGTGATAATTGGATGTGGCAATTTATAATAACCTGGTTTGGTGTGAGACTCACCACCACATAAGTGTACATTAACTGTGCTGTTCCCTTGTGCCATCTTGGTTGTTGTTCTAGAACAAGCATTGCTAATACTTCCCTTAGCTTGTCGACAAAATGCTCTTTCCTTCTGTTACTGTTCAACCACCTTGGGAGGAACAATATTGTCCATGCCACAAGAAATCCCTGAGCGATAAAATATATAGAGTAGTTGGATGCTCACTAAACTCTTTGTTTGTGGATGTTAATCTTATCTACCTACAGCCATGATGTCAATTCTTCACTTACCAGTTTTACTTCCCCTTCCCCCATTTAAGGGTCAATAAAAAATAATTTATAACAATTTTCTTAAAATTGCTCAACTTGACGGAGTCATGAAAGAAAATTAAGGTAAATGACACCATTGACCGTCAAATCATGTGCCATTAAGTATACTTTATCTACGAGAGACATATGGAAATTGTTCAATATAGTACGTAGGAATTGCATGTATTTCAGCTCGGAGTGTAACGGATAACTTTCTAATGGCATTAAATAGGTCTTACCTCATGATTCGTCACCAAATCCTTCATCTTGGTTTGGAGAACTGTTTCATTTTCCTTACTGAAGGATGGATCCTTTACATAATCCAAATGTACAATTTGGCCATGGATTCTGATACAGAAATAAAAGAAAAAGAATTATCATTATCATATGATTATTATTTTTGTTCACTCAGTTCATAGATCATGTTCTTCGAAAGCCAGTTAACACTATCCCGGGATAAGCAGTTAACTATAATAGTACAGTATGAATAATTTTTCTGGTACAAAAATATTTTTCATGCTCAAGTTTTGTAGGTTGAGCTTAGTTGAGCTATGAAAAATTTAAATTAAGTACTTACAAATGAGTGAAACAATTACTGGGTGGCACAATATTGTAACTTTATTAGCAACAATGCAGTAGGCCTACCACAAAATTGTACAAACAACTAGTATGTTTACTTGGTACATTATTGAGAGTATGTGCTTAAGCAATAGTGAACTTTTCTGTGTGGACATACCCTCATGTAAAAACAAGCCATAGGATGGTGAGAGAATTCAACACAATTTCAGTGTATGCAATCCAGATATGTATTGCATAACTTGGAACAGTTCATAAAATGCAAATTAGTGTTTGCTTACTCGCTTTAATCAAATGACTGTATATTTAAGTATAACAATCACCTCGCAGTCTGCTGAGTTAGTGCTTATGAGCACACTGCCTTTGGGTGTGTTGAGGCCACTCCTCAGAGATCCCTGAGGCAATCCACTTTGCACTTGAACGAGAAACTATGAGAGTGTACTTGTCAGTACAGGATCATCCAGAAGACAAGCAAGGGTGGTACTCTGGAGAGTGTGCATTATCACTTTCCTAAAAGGTATTAAATGGGAAATCAAAGTTTAAATTACCACCCATCTGAGTGGCATATCCCTGATCCAATTTCATTGGTAGAGGCTGATTTCTTAATTCATGCTTAACCAATCACTGATCACTAACCCATTGACTCCTGTATCAAACTGTCCGCGACCCACCCCTAATTTCCTGGCGTTTTTTGGAAATATATCAGAGCGAGTGAAAGCACAAAAATAAACCATATGCGCAGTAACCACAGACACAAGATCAGGTTTCAAGACTTCGTTTATTTAAAGTTCAATAAATGAACGGCCAAAATAGTAAAAAATATCAACAAAAAGAACTCAACTTGATGCCTATAACTTGTAAGAAAACAAGAAATTATATTTTTTTCTTTGCCGCGTGACAAAACGGCGAGAAAATTGAATACGCAAAAATGAGTTAAATGTTTACTTCAGAGGATGAAACGAGACCAAATACAACAGAATTTCCATTCTTTTACTGTAACAGAGAACATTTAAGAAAATACCAGAAAATAAAAGGCGAAAAACACACGTAAAACCAATTCAAAAAGAAGAAATCGGAAGGAAGTTGAAAAATGTACATCAATAAGACGACAAAAACAAGGCAATTATTTTGAGATAAATCGTTTTTTAACTGTGAAAATTTAGTGCCAACTTAGTTCTATCCTCAGGTGTTCTGTAGAAGCTGAACAAGACTCAATAAAATATGTTTGAGGGAAGCGAATACACTAAACAAACAAACCACGAGGGGTCGCCATAAATTAAATATGCAGAATTCCAGTGTTCAAAAATACTGTTCACTTTTAAAACCTAAAATTCCCAAATATAGGCAACCAAATGAAAGAAACGTGACAGGAAGTTCAATAACAATAAAGGTTCATTCAAGATGAGGGAAAAAAAACTTATCTAAAAGCACAAAAATGTTCAAAATTTTAGAGACGTGCTTCGCTGTATGACCACATGTTCGAATTAATTTTCACGCAAAAGCGTGAGTTTTTCTCTACAAGTTTTGCAGTTATTTTATCGGCCATGGCTTTGCCTATCGTGCTAAAAGCTGAATTCAACTTCGAACTAATACTGCACATTACCATTTTTGTTTTCTAAAGTCAAGGCAGGTGCTTTAAATCCGCGATCTGTATTCAAAACTCACTTGAAAACGCACGCGATCATCTTGTTTTCACCGCGGTTGAAGGAAGGAAAAATTATTCACCAGAAAGGTCTGAGGGTTCCATTCACCTTGATTTTCCATTGTAAGGCCACCTAAACATCGATTTATGTTTTTGCTTTCCATTTTAAGTGCCAAAGGAGTAATTTCTCCATTTTAGGAATGAAAACAAGACCCTGGAAGTTTGTAGATTTGGCCCGCAACGCGCCATGATTACCTGCACTTTTCGAGCGCGTGATTTTAAGACCAAAACCCATCTTTCTAGGACCCCTAAAGTCCTCTAAAAATATGCTCAGAAAGTCCATTTTCATTGGTTTATTTGTCCTTAACAACAATAGTTCAATAGGAGAACCAAAATGTCTTCAGGGAGGGTAGGACAGGCATTTGTCCTCACATGCTTTTTTTACAGCCGGTTACGGCCGGCACAGGAAATTGGGGGTGGGTTTTCGCACAGCCGGTTACGGCCGGCACAGGAGTCAATGGGTTAATTTTTAGAACAATTCTATATCTTCAGCCCTTGAGTTGGAGCTTTTAGATGACAACCACAGAAAGAACTATCCAACAAGTGGCCCAGAAAACAAGCAACAACACATTTTAAAGACACAAAATTCACAGTGATATACAAGTCATGAGAATATTTTGATGCTATGGGTGCTAGCTGTTATTAATTTAATGTATCTAGAATTCAAGTTACTTTTAATTAGAAAATGGCCATTGCCTATTTATACTTACAGTGATGTGCCACTGACATTCTGATCTCGCGATCGCAACTTATAACTCAATCGCAACTTATTGACTAGCAATCGCGACTTATAGCTTTCGATCGCGACCTATAACTCTCGATCGCAACTTCTTACTCTCGATCATGACTCCTAACTTTGCAACTGTGTTGATTTCCTCTGTACAAAAACAATGCAATATGGCGGCTGCAATTCGGAATTACTTCGCTGTGACTGTTATTATGGTTGCCCTTTCCCGATTTCATGCCAACGGAGCTCTTCCAAATTACATTCCTAATTTACGTAGTGGCAATGGAGCTCGAGAGACCTTGATAGAAGACTAATTTTGTCTTGGATTTAGCTACTGAGAAGTGCTCTCATTTCTGCTAGTTTATCATGGCATTCGATTAAGTTTACGGCACCTCAAGAGGATCCTCAGAAGTCGTGGACTACGAAGTATCGAGAAAGTCGTGGATGCAGTAGAGCAAGAATTACAGTGGCGTGGGAGTACTATTGGATATCGGCAAATGCACCAAAGATTGCTAAGAGATCATGGACTTCTGATAGATAGACAAACTGTTAATCATGTCATTAAAGGGCTGGACCCAGAGGGTGTCGAGATGCAAACAAAGAGACGGATTAAGAGAAGACGATATGCAGCTCCTGGTCCTAACTTCATATGGCATCTCAATGGTTACGATAAATTAAAACCATACGGGTTCTGCATTCATGGTGTGATAGATGGTTATAGTCGGCGCATACTGTGGCTTCAAATTGGGCCTACAAATAACGACCCGATGATTACTGCTCAATACTTCATTGACTGTGTTCAGCAGTTGTGTGGGCTCCCGCGAGTTGTCAGAGGCGATTGCGGAACTGAAAACATACATTGCTGCCGTTCAGCGGTTTATGAGAAGAAATGGTGGAGATAATATGGCTGGAGATAAAAGCTTCTTGTATGGAAAATCTGTCGCAAATCAAAGAATCGAAGCTTAGTGGACTGAGTTTTTTAAGGAAGTAACACCAACAAGTAACACCAAGTAACACCAATTGGTGGATGCGATTTTTTAAAGATTTATTGGACCTGGGTCATTTGGATAACAGCAATATTATTCATGTAGAATGCTTAAGGTTTTGTTTTATGGGCTTAATTCGAGAGGAACTGTACAAAGTTGCGGAGAACTGGAACTTGCACAAGACATATCAAACTTTGCCTATTGTTATGGTTTGAATTTTTCTAAGACAATGGCGCTATTGTTGTCGGTCCTTTGGGATTTTTCTGTTCAGTGTCGCCAAATTACACTCGTGATAAATCAGATTCAGTCGGCAAATAGTTGATGATGACATTTTTGTTCCCTACGGGAGCCTACTTGGGAAAACACGGAGAGATCAACAGGGGTGAGTTAGTACATGTCGGTAAATCAAAAGTTTGACTGAACTATTGTTATACCTTGCGTGTGCTGGTCAGTGTCTTCCGGCCTAAATCGGACTCTCCTAGCCGTACTTTGCACTTTTTTCAGAAGGTAGTCACCAGTAGGTTGTGACATTCTGTTCTTAGCACATGCCCTTGCAAGCAAGCGCCCCTACCTGCTCGGCAATGGCAAGCAGCTAAGGCCGCGTTGTTTTTAGTTATGCCATATAGGCTTTAAATTTCCTTGCTTCTGGCTCACTAAAATCGAACTTTACTTTTTCAAATTTGCCAATGGCACAAAGAATATGTGTGTTGCTTACACCTTTTTCCCTTTGACGACTTAACTTTAATTTCGATGCTCCAGCTTGTGCTGTGAATAAAAATTGAATAAAGTGCTGTTGTTGTTGTTGTCGTTGTTGTGCCATTATCTTATTTCTTTCTTCATGTTCTTGTGAGCAAGCGATTGTAAGTAGCTGGGAACGATCAGTATTGCTATACACACTGTAAACTCGTTTTGTTTTAAATTTGTTGTTGATGACCGCCCGCGCGACGCAAGGATTAATATAAAAGAAACTTAAAGTTTGATTTTCGCACTTTTTTTCCGTCTGAACAGATTTTTGCACCTTTTGCCGTTTGAACCAATTCATCGCAAAGAAATGCGGGTCTTTGTGCTTTGCTCAATGCGATTTCCTAATCAAACACTAGAAAGTTTTTTTTTGCGCTTGTCTTTTTATGGTGCTTTAACAAAGTGATGGAAGAAGCTGCAGTTCCTGGGTGAGCTGAAAAACTTCAGCCCTCTTTTTCGCCAATTCCAAATCTTTCATCACATTGCTGGCTCGTAGTTCGTCATTTTCTGTCAACAGGTTGCGAATGCATGCGTTGGACGCCTCTAGAAGTGGCAAGGAGATGATGGAGTGTTCTGCCTCGAAATGCCTTGGTCCTCGCCTATAGAGCATGTTTTGCGGCTTCTCGATCTTGAACTTTGAAAACATTTTCCTGAACTTTTTTTGAACAATCTTCTCCGAAGACAAGTGTAAAATGATTGTCATCAAGTGTCAAGTGTCTTTCAAGTGATTGTTGTCAACACATTCGCTATAGTCATCTTTCATTTGCATAATTAGAAATAAGTTGACAACGAGAAAACAGTGATGTCAACCGAGCGCGAAATTCGAAAATGCTAAAAGATGTCTTGTGGGGCAGAAAAAGAGGCCATTTTTGTTTTCCATGATCAATCTCAATATAGGTCTTCATTAGAACGTCATCAAGGTTCAACTCTAAAAAAACTGAAGATTTTCGCTGCGGGCACCTTCGCGTAGAAAGTGATTTTTTATCAATTAAAAGATTTGCTTACGGTTAAGAGATAAAACCGAGAAAACAATAAGCCGTATAATTTATGAATACCCTCGAGGATTTTATCACTGAAAAGGTTTAATCAAGCAGCTGTTGTTGTAAAGTTGTAAACTGCCGCTGATAATCGTCTCATTTAACTTGCTAAATCAAGGGTTGCGAAAGCTGGTTAACATGCAATTGCACAAAGTAATGTGGAGACACCGCCTGGAAGACCCGATACACTGTTTTTTTTCCAGGGGAAGCAGGAGCTACGGACTACAAGAAAGACGCGGACGAAAGTGATCTGGAGGTAGCAGAGAACTTATGTGGTGAGCAGTGCCGTCCTCTAGGTTGTTCACTAGCATTCGAATCATTGGCAGAGCTCATTATGGAGAATAACAACTTGTATATGCGACAAGACCGAAACGAAGCAACGTCTCTGTATTTAGACCTTCGCCATCATATCAACAATCTGTAAATTACCAACCTCTTACTGAGTGAGAGATGAGAAGTGTGCACGTCATTTCAACTTTTGTTGGGCGCCAGGGTTTTCATTTTGTCGGTTCCTGAAGAAAAATCAGGGTCGATGTTAAAAGGTAAAACAACTAGGCAAGTTCAGCACTAAGAACACGGAACAGTAGATTTAGCAATTGTTCGATAGTTCCTTTTCAATGTTGCGAAGTGTTTGCGTTTTTGTTCTGTTGTACAGAAGCACAGCCGGTATTAAAATTCTAACTTAAAACACCTGGCCCAGTTCTCCAAAGGCTGGATAACGCTATCTGGCGGATAAATCGCCATCCAGTGGATAAGTTCTCACAAAACAAACCACGCTATCCGCTAGATAGTGATTTATCCGGTGGTTTTGAAACAACCCAGGCCAAGCTCTGGCCGTTCAAAGGATGGATAACGCTATCCATCGGAGGAATCGCTGTTCAGTGGATCAGTGTTAGAAAATACAACTGCCACATCTCGTAGATATCCGTTCATAGGATTTTCTCCAAAATGAACTGCTAGACACGTTGTTTTTTTTTCTTTGAGATATTTGGATAAAAGACACCATTGCATTTAAAACAGTATTTGGATGCCCCAGTTCAATGAAAACGCATTTGTAGAGTTGTTACCTTGAAAATCTATTTAAAATCTATGCAAACGCAATTTGTTGAGATGACATACTTTACAGCCCCAGAAACTCAGCCACAGGTACTTAACACTTATTAGTCAATTACAACGAATGTTAAAAAAGAAAGGAGTTGGCTTACTTGGGTAAATCATTAGCTCATAACAAAAACAAATACGAGAAACTTCTTTATTTTTAGTTTTTGGTGGCCATGTTGAGCTCCTCGAACTGTAAGGTGTAACGGAGTTTCATTATTCCGGCCAGAAAAAAACAACAACAGAACGAAAGATAACACCCTAATTTAATATGTGAGTAGTCCACCCGGCATATATCGCATGTTCCCTCTCTCAACCATAAAACACAATAGGGCAATACTAACCTCAAAGCAACATTTATTGAATATTTCTGTATTACCAACATACTTCAAATACCTTTATTGCTCATGGATGTATTACATCCATGAGCTTAGGAGGCAGTCGGATGGTGCTTGACCACTCACTCGATTCTGATTAATTTATTCATTAAAATCGGATTACATAGTTTCTCCTATCTCTCCCCTGCTAAGTACGGTTTTGTCCTGTATACTTCGTCCTGTAGGTTTGACAGGTTTTAGGGGGGACTAGAGGCAGAATTTTTGTCCAGCCTTAGCATGGAGTTTAAACATGGTGGTTGACGCGACACGAAGGTGGTTTTTGGTTCAATCCGTGGAGTTAAGCTAAGCAACAGTAGCTGCGACAAATGGACATGGAAAGATTAGAAGGACGTACTTTACCATTTTTGTGCGACAGCATAGCGTAACGCGGCAGGAGGATGGTTTTTCGTTCAGTTAGACCTTCGTGAAGTAAAATGGAAAATTGTCAAATAAAGGAATACTAGCCACGGCAATGGACATTAAAACCCTGAAAGCTACGACGCTCGCTTTGAAATCTTTAAACAATCAAAGCTACGATGCTAAAAAGCGACAATGTCACGATCGAGGACGAATCGTTTAAAGTCTTTTAAATGTCCCGGAGGAGGAAACAATGCAACAGGGAATGAAGGTTCTACGATCATCAGAAGCTAAAGGGAAGCCTCCTTGTTGTGCCGTATTTTTTTACTAAGCCTTTTATACGAGGGGATTATTTCGTTCGCAAAGAAGCACTGGTACAGCTCTGTGTAGGCTGTGTAGGCAGGTACAAAAGTCGGACCGGATCAACTCGGATCGCTGATTTGAATAAGAATAGCACCTATTGTTGTATGGCTCATTCTTGAATAGGTGCTATTCTTATTCATATGCACTGCATATTCTTAATTTGAATGAAAACAAAATAAAACTTAGTGAAAAAGTTAAAAGTGAAATGAGTAGACTAAGAACACAAGTAAGCTCATGCCTTTAGCAGTGTTACAGACTGACAATTTACACCAAACAAAACCAATCTTGTTTCAGAATGTTAGGTCTCTGTACCTTCACATAGATGATGTGCGAAGTGATTTCAACATTCAAAAAGCTGAGGTGAACATTTTGGTTGAATCAAAACTTTGCTTGTTAGATAGAGATGATACATGTACATATCAGCTAAGTGAATTTACTCTTTACAGAAATGACTTTAATTAATCTAACATAAGAACTTGCTATGGAACCACTGTGTAAATTGAGAATGATCTGAATTGTACTAAAATTCCATACAGATATAACTTTAATAATTTGGAAATCACTGTCATGGTGTTAAGCCAACCAATCCCAAATATTCATGTTATTGGTAACTTAAGTTACAATTTTACAGTTAATTCATGCTGTCACTCATCTTCACAATTCAGGATTAATAGAACCTACAATTCCAACTGTGCTGCTTGGCGACTTCAATATTGATCTAATAAGGGAAATTCAGAACAAAAGGCTCTAAAAAAATATCTTATAACAGACAAAGGATACACTCAGTTGATTAACCAGTTCACTGCTGACTACCGTACACAGATACTGTAGATCATGTTTATACCAATGTGTACAATCAGCAGGTACCCTGGAGTCTTACTGCAGTGATCATAAGCCTATTTATATTTCCATGAAAGCTGTTTAAATATTTCCCTATATGTATCATATGAGATCATTATTAATACACAATTTAGCTGAATATGGAAACTTTACATTTGCATTGTGTTTTGAAGCTGCCAAAGTTTCTCTTGGCCGACAACAACACTGCGTTCCACGTTTTCACACCTCCGTGCGATCGATGTTTACATTGTCATTCTCAACTTGCGAGCTACAACAATCCGGTGCAAGTGACCTACCATCATCTTAATGGAGCTACCAAGGGGTGAAAGTATCCTTGAAATGCAACCGATGCGGCATTTATTATGGATACTCAAAGTATGGCAACCCCAGTTCTGGATGGAACTTATACGATGCACCCAGAATCGCAGTTGAAGCCACTGATGTGTGCTTTGTATAACGTCTCCTTCTGGGCTGGCACGTATCTTTAGCGTAAGTCTTTCTCGTTAATATTTTTTATTTTATATGTCAGCTATTTTGGCAAACCTATTTTTTTACTTATTATGGCCTACTGTGGCATATCTCAATTTGAAAATAGCTTTTATTTCGCCTTCTTTCACTGAAACATATACACTAATAATTTCATAATACTTCATAAGGCAGGAGATCCAGCAAGCTCTAATGAGCTTTTTAGGAGATCTCCCCAGTATTATAATACAATTTACTAAGAATAATTACAGAAGGCGGACTAATTTAGACTAATTACATTGCGAGCCTCGTCTTTTTAATTAAACTATATTTATTCTACTCTTCATTATAAGGTTGATTTTGAATATAAAATTTCAGGCCTTTTTTAAAACCAGTGAAAGAATCAATGTTCTTAACATCAACAGGTAAACCGTTCCACAGAGTCGTTCCTTTACATCTGAGAGAAAATTTTGCATAATTTGTTCGTTTAAATTCAATGTGTATTTTTGTTGCAGAACGTGTATTATAAGAATGTATACTTTCATTTTGAACAAAGAAATTTATGAAATATGCTGGGAGATTACCGTGATAATACCAATACATGAAAATCCCAGTTAAATATGTATTTAATTCGTAGATATCGAGTATTTTTAACGACTTAAACAATGGTCTCGATTCCTCTGTATAATTGCGATTTTCCTTTTCCTTTTCTATTTCAATGTATGCTTGTTCTTCGGCCTTTGCCTTCTGTAACTCTATTTCGAGATCAAGCATTTCTTGTTTTTGTTGTAATTGCAATTCTTCTTGCTGTAATGGCATCTTTTTCTTATAATTTGCGGCTTCCATCTCTATGGCAACGTTTTTTGCGACAGCTTTTGCCGTTGCGCTTGACGTTGTGCTTCTGACTGAAGATGAAATGCGCGAACCAGATTTGTGGCTAATTTTAGATTGTTTCAAGGACAACAATTTGCTCTTTCCGGTGTTACTGGCATAATCATGAGGGTCGATGATGTCGGGAATAATAGAAGATTGATGCTCAATTATGTCCACGATTCTTTCTATCAAATAATTTACCCTTGTTTGTTCGGCTTCAAAGTACTCGTTTGACTCCTTGATATCTTCTTCATCTTTTAAGTTTTGATGATAATTTCCATATGAAATTTGAAACTTCTCCATCACTGTCTCTAAATCGTGAGCCCTTTCCTTTAGCTCATCGACGTGCAGCATATTAGTCGAGAGTAACTCGTTTATTTCGTTTGGTTATTCCCTGAATTGTACGACACTCCGTACTGCGGAGTTTCTTCAGTTGTCGTACGTTTAAGATTTCATCTTTATTGGATGTGATAATTGGACTCTTTCCGATGTCTGCGGGCTCTGAGAAAGCACTTTTCGAAGCCATGTTGAATTTCAGTGTTCCTAGAGAATCAGGTTTCCTTCTTTCATGTTTCGTGAGTTAGCTTCTGAACATTCCGATCATTCCAGCACAAAAGCGCGAAGTTATGACAACCAAACTTCACGGTACAGAGTACGATAGACGATTTCTGTGCACTAAATTCGAACTAATGTAGGCAGCAGACAGCGTACTCTAAAGCTTAAGCCAACCAACCCACAAATGATGTCATGCAAGACGATACAAAAAGAGGGTCATTCGAAGTGCAGTAATTCTCTTTCAAAGGTCTTTATTCCTTTCAAGTTCAGTTTCTTTCAAATCTTCTTCGGGATGAATCCAGTGTTTCTAAGATCCGATGAATGAGACAAAAAAGATACAAACGAAGCGAAAGATGCAGTCGATGTGAAAGAGAGGGGAAATGCGGTTCGAACTAGAACACAAAGTAAGCAAAAACTATCTTAGAACTCTAACACATTGCAAATCTGACACGTGATAACAAATGTGCAAGCATAAACTAACTTTAGAGAAAATTAGCGACTGACGTAACGTCTATCTTAGTCATCTTTATATACACTGAGAAATGAAATGAAATTGACTTACTTTGGATGTAAGGTCTGTTTGAAAGAATTATTATAAAGGGACAACCCATTAAAACGATTACTCTTTATATACTGAGTATTTTAACAATTGAAGTACAGGCAAACATACATTTAGGGTAACTTATATTATATTATTTAACAGCACTCTACAGTGTCATTTTATGGGAGCAGAAAAGCACAGTCAATATCTGTATGGGTAGTGTAACTAGCAACCAGACCTACAGATACTATATTTTTCTAAACGTTAAACTGACATACCAAGTTTGATCCATTTCCTAGGCTTTATGTTTTCATCATGTGCACACTTCAAAGTTACTATCAGGATGGCCTGTATGTTTATTTGATACGTGGCCCATAAATGATTTCCACTTGGCCAGAATCGTATCTGGAAAGCCAGCTTTTGTTGATGTTGAGCACCAAAAGATGTGATTTTTTACTGCCTTTATCCACTCAGAAATCACCTCACACCCTTTTAGTTTGCTGGCAGCCAGAGGTTTCTTAACAAGCCCTTTGGCTAGATGCCACTGATCAAAGTAGTGTTTCACAGCTGGTTGATGTTCTCTTATTTTGGAACCTTTCCACAAACTCCAGCACAACTTTCAAGAGGCAAGGCTCGGCTGAGACCTGTTCCAACTAAACAGAATACTAAGGACACATAATTGGAACTTCAAAACATCGGGGGTGTTTCTGTTAATCATGAAACATACTGTACGACATGGAGTCAAAATCGGGGCGCACTTGTGTTCTGCCCTTTCTTTCCGATACCTTTAATCTAAAAACAACTTACCATTGCGTAGGTGTAGATTGTTGCTGCCATCCCGCGATACCACCTATCGTAACAGTTCGGCAGCAATAACCTGAGCACCTCAATTAGTCTGGACACCAGACCTTGCTCCTCTCCAATGTTCCAGAGACGATGATATTTTATTGCCCAAGCGGCCAATAGTCCCTAAATTAAGAAAGCAATACAAGTCATTGCTGTCATACTAATTTTATAACCAATATAATTTTATAACAAATCCCTATTTAGCCGTATAACGGCTAAAATTTTGGTATGCAATATGAAGAAATCCCGATTTGTAATAGTAATTGGACCGAGTGGAGTACAATTCAGGGAACAATCGCACAAGTAATTTCAAAATCGGACGAGCGTGAAGCGTGAGGCTGATTTGAAATTACAAGCACAATTACTCCCTGAATTGTACGACACGAGGTCCAATTACTAATTAATCTTATCTATAACAAATTTCGGAATTAAAAATGTCTTATGAGAACCTCTTTTGAGCAAAAAAAGTCTGTAGCACTTGTCCTAACTTTTGAAAACTGAACGAAAGATTTGCAAAGGAAGCCATTGAAGCGGGCGTAATTGACATGCAAGTCACGTGGGTATCCAATTACCGGTATCCAATTACAGAAAGTTCAAATCGGACACCTGTAATTGGACACCTACGTGATCGCGTGCTGATTTCGTGATAAATAGGCGTGCGGAGAACCAATCACAATCTAGAATTTTGTTATAGATACGACTAAGCAGTAAATTAATGGCTAAAATTTTGGTATATAATATAAAGAAAGCCTGATTTAGCAGTAAAGTAATTGCTAATTTGTCTGAGGGATTCGTGAATGATTTCTATTCACGCGGAACGCCTTAAAATTTCTGAAGCACTTTGAAAATTTAAATCGCTGTTAAGTAGTAAAGACGTTTAAATACTGACACAATTAAAGGTAAAAGAAAGGTTTAAAATTTTATTTGGAATAAAAGTTATGAACACTTGGTGATAAATCAGGAAACATTTTGTAAAAAGAGCTTTAATTTTTAGCAGGCCGTATAGAAGAGTATACATACGGCCCGCTAAATTGAAAAATCACAGCGCGTGTAGGAACTAAGAGATATAATAATGTGCTTTGCCTGGCAAAAGAATAGGATTTATCCTATTGTTACGTGAAATTAAGAATTCACATTTAGCTTAACTTTTTATTTTCCTTAGTTATTGAAATAAGAGAGGGCATTGGGAGTCATAAAAACTTGTTCTTTGTATGCTGCATATCTGTGAAATATCAGTGACGAAAAGCTTTCTGATAAAACTAAAGCGTAATGGAAGCACACTTAGGGGTAGTCGTTGTCCCACACTGTTCTGTTGTTTATCTTTTATCTATGGTTCGTTTTTACATTTTCATTTATAAGTTTCGTGTTTTCGTTTCCTTTGATTGTTACGTTTGTGCAGTATTCTAGCCAGCCCTACTTTCAAATCAGTCTCTGAAAAAGAATAATAATGTTGTCTTTCATTGGCCAGTCTACAATGGTTATTTACTTTTCTGGTGGTAACCTTATGTCGGGACTGTTTAAAGAGGGAATCCAGTCTTCCTCTTCTATCCCATTTTCTTGTGGTTCAAACTTTACAAGATATCCAGTGTTCTTATTGAATGCTACTATCTTCCCTCTGAACCATCCCAGATAATTCATTTTCCCGTATCTCCTCTTGGTAGTCTACCTCTATTGTGGAACCAATTAAAACTCTGTCTGTTCTTCTTTTAGGCTCTTTTTCATTTCTGAAGAATCTACGACACGTTTTCGCTTTTGCTTGCTCGCACTGGCCTTTTGACCCCTTGATCCGTAGTTGATGTTAATGTTTTCTTCCATTGCCACAATGTTTACACAGTGCAGTCTATCTTCTAAGTAAATGTTTTTGAGGAGAACGGAAATGTTATTACTGCTCTCTGGAACCATTTCTCTGTTTAATGATTCCACGGGATTGTTGGTATTGGCAGTGGAATCCCATTCTTCTGTGTCCTTCAGGGTGAAGTCCTTGCAAAGCATTCTGAGGGTTCTTTCTCTCTTCCACCAAGCCACCCAGTGTTCTGCTTTTTGTCAGTGACTAGTGTCTATATTTTGTAAAGTTAATGCAAGATGGTCTGGTAAGAGGTGCATTGCTCGTGAGGAGGACACTTAAGCACAAAGAACATCAAATATTAACATAACTTGCTTGATTTTCGAGTTCATGAACTTGATATGCAAGATTCCTGAATATTTCAAATTCATCATGACTTTTAGTGACTATGTTGTTCACCCTATTCACTGAAGTCTTCCAATGTACACTGCACCTTCTTATAATAGTTTTTGCTAAGTCAGCTCCCAGTGCTTTCTGCAACCCGTTGTACTGAGCCTAGTCAAAATCGACCATTATTTGACGTAGATTGTTACCATCTTTGAACGTGGGGTGAAGCTGGGTCACGTGCCTGAAAACTT
This sequence comes from Micromussa lordhowensis, assembly GCA_964020085.1. Classification (NCBI taxonomy): domain Eukaryota; kingdom Metazoa; phylum Cnidaria; class Anthozoa; order Scleractinia; family Lobophylliidae; genus Micromussa; species Micromussa lordhowensis. The sequence goes on along the minus strand of OZ026602.1, from coordinate 34,515,289 downwards.
CGGATATTGCAGTGGCATCACCATCTTGCCTGCTGCAAAGAACCCTGGAAACTGCATTGAAGTTTAACTTTAGGTCATTGAACGCCACCATATTTAGAAGATATTGTTAGGTACTGTTGCCGGTCATGATCTTCTGGATCTTGTTCATTTTCTTGCATCTTTCTAGAATTCTCAAAGTCTAGTATTTGAATAATGGGCTCTAACTCCGGGTGGCTTTTCCCATGGTTTACCAGTGCCATCTGCCTCTCGCGTCATATTCTGTTCGAATTAGCTGCTGCTGGAGACTTTTCAGCTGGTATGAAACCAACACCCTGCCTTTTTTGAAGTTCTTTAGTTGTGAGAGCAATCTTTTTTCACAGCCCTATGTATCTCACTTTTAACGGCCTGAGAAATGTGGCGCTGGCTTTTAATGATTGTGAGTTTCTCCCGGGATACATCCCATCCATCTTCGACCGTCATCTTCCTCTGGCCATATGTAAATTATGTGTGCTGGACAGGGACCACTTGCTGTCAGTTTATTGGTGGTGCCATGGGCTGAACACTTGTTGAGGCGTTGTCTGTTTGAAACAACATACAAACAGTTCTCAGCAGAGCAATGCTTAACTCCCTCACACAATGCTCTATGTACAAAGACCTTAACTGTTTTTCCATCGATAGCCATTTCTAAGAGTCGAGTTGATGTCTGCTTTCCCTCGAGTTTGATCAACCTGTGTTTTTTCCTTTTTCACTGTTCTTCTGATAGTTTTGCCTCAAAGGTGGTAAAACATAGACACTAGAGGGACTCTCCAAAAACTGCTGACCACGCTTCGATACTGCGTAAGTTCGTGATGTCTTTTTGATGATGGAAACATTGTCCTGTTGAAAAATGTCCGAAGTTTTAAATAGTTCATCAGCGATTTTCGTGTGAAGATACATGCAGGCATTACTTCCGTCGTTTGAAAGAAAGTTGCCGGTAAGGTCACGACGAAGATCTTCAGAAATGACTCTGTTTTGATACGCGAACGAACTAACCACCTCATCTACAACTTCAACTGCCATTCCTTGGTGAGTACTCAGCGGAATGAGTGATGCTAGAGGGTTTTCTCTGCTCCACTGGTGGAACTTTTTGTATGAATCTTGGCATTCCAATGTACAAAGGGACGATATCGTATCACGGGCCTCAGTACTTGTCGGTCTCTTAGAGGGATCCTGATCCCAGCAGGCATGAAGGAGCGTGATCCATCTGCTTGCAGTATCGGCATTCAGCCCTTCCAAATTTTCTTTTGTGACAGTTGGCCGTTCTCCCCTGCGTATATAATCATATATAATGGCTGAATTGGCAACTTCTCCTTCCCATGGTGTTAAGCGATTGGGCAAGCTGAACTCCGTCATCACCATTGCTAAGCTGTACATATGACTCTGGAAAGACGCTTTAGTTCCTCTTTCGAGCAGCTCTGGAGCTGTGTATGCTGTGGTACACATGACAGCACTGTCTTTGTTTGTTGCGGATGGCATAACGGACACCGAAAATTGTTCGAAATCATAACGAGCACCACCAAAGTTGCCCAGTTTCACTACCCATTTTTTCTCTTCGTTTGCACTAATAAATATATTTCCTGCTTTAAGATCGCAGTGACTAACATTATTTTCGTGGAGGAATGAAATTCCAGAGGTAATCCCAACATGACTTTTAGCGGTACATCCTATGGCACTGGCTGAAACTCATTGAGGTCTAGCAATTCTCTTGCATTGTGGATTATTGTATCTTCACCATCTATTTCAATTTTCTTTTCAAGTAGTTCGGTGACAAGAAGTGATCGCGTGAAATCTATTCCAAAATGTTGAAGAATGTTTGGGTGGTGCAGCTTTTTTAAACAGTTAATTTCTTTCAACAACTTAATACGATGTTTGGGAGTAAAAGAAACCATGTACTCTTTGCAAGCAAGCTCTGTCCACACACCAGGAGACTGACAAAATTTCCCCTTAAAGATGCGTGATGTGGCGCCACTTCCAATCAATTGGTTGCTTAATTCTACGCTTCCGGATCTAAGTTTAAGTCCTCGCTACCTGCAGCGATTTTTACAGTAGACTCCCTCAACTGTGACCCAGAGTATGAAGTTGAACTGTTGAAATATGTAGAAGACATTTGGTTATTCCTATATATTGATTGTTTATTTCTCAAAAAGTAAAAAGTAACAATCGCGCACCAGTTTCTAACAGTTGTGAAAGTGTGTGGATATTGTAATACCAGAAATGATGATAATGATGTGTAGCTTATTAAATGAAGTCTCACCCATTAACAACCCTAGTGGAAATTACATCCAACATCATACAAAGATAAAACAATTTTTCTTTAAATTCATGTTTCTTCATTATTTTCATGGTGTTCTAAACTCCCTCAACTGTGACCGAGAGTATGAAGTTGAACCTGTTGAAATATGTAGAAGAAAATTTTAAGTTGACATTTGGTTATTCCCATATATTGATTATTTCTCAAAAAGTAAAAAGTAACAATCGCGCACCAGTTTCTAACAGTTGTGAAAGTGTGTGGATATTGTAAGATCAGAAATGATGATAATGATGTGTAGCTTATTAAATGAAGTCTCACCCGTTAACAACCCTAGTGGAAATTACATCCAACATCATACAAAGATAAAACAATTTTTCTTTAAATTCATGTTTCTTCGTTATTTTCATGGTGTTCTAAACTGTTTAAAAATTTCGGGAATCACATGACTTAAACAATTCAACTATTCTATGAGATTGTCTAATGCAATCCTTTTTGTATACTTAATTTAGAAGGTGGTGTACATGTATGCAAATTGCAAAGACCGCAAAGGATTTATTGATCTCTGTACCATCTTCTTTTCTTTACTTTTGTTTATTAACTCTTAACGTGAACTCTAAGGTCAGTAGTTTTTTTGCTCTACTTCTGCTATCTGAGAGAACTCTTCACTCTCCTCTCCTCTGTTTGGCTTATTTCAGCAGGAGAGTGCTTCACTCATTCCTCTCCTCTGTTTTGCTAATCTCAGCAGGAGAGTGCTTCACTCTTTGCTCCCTTCTGTTTCGTTTATTCCAGAAGGAGAGTGCTTCACTCCTCTCTCTGCCCTGCTCTTCTCATTGAGAGTCAAATGGATGCGTTTTTTTGTTTTTAATTAATTTTGTTCACCTGTGTTTGACAGAATGAAGGGGGGGGGGTGGGATTCGGACGACATCTCTTGGAAATTCAACCCAAGAAAACTGTTTTCAAACTCAATTTCAAATGAGAAGTAAGATTTAGGTCAAACGAATGAACAAATGGACAAGTGAGTGAGTTAGTGAGCGAGTGTGTGAGTGATGAATGAGAGAAAAGGCTGCGTATCAACTAGAAAAACTGATTAACTTACAGAAAGTACAAGATATTTAACAAATAAAGAAGCCTAAGCCGTGTATTGCACTGTGACAAAACACGACGGGCATTTGGGAACATGAGGGATATGTAGCAAACATGAGCCACAAGCGAGTGTTTTCTACATTTCTCGAGTGTTCTCAAATGTTGGGAGTGTTTTACCACAGTGTAATACATGGTTTAGGCTTCTTCATTTGCTTTATGATATAGAGGTTATTTGGCAAAAAAAAAACAAAACACGCTTTTTCTATGTTTTATACTCTGATGAAACATTGGTTTTCGACCAATCAGAGCATGTGCAGTGTTCTATCTATATTATAAAATAATATAAATATAGGCAATTGCATCTTTCCTCATAAAATCTGGGATTAATCATTACTTGTGTTTTCAGAAACTGTTGAAATTGCCCAAGTCCCCTTTTTTCATTGAAAAGGGCAAAATTAATTAGGGATTCGTGTTTCCGATTTAATCATTTCTGGGAAATCCACTAAGTGCAAGTACAAATTTCAGTCACATTTAACTACACAATAGAATCAGTGAGATTTATTCTGCAGCAAAGTCACTGAAAGTTTCACGCGCAAAAAAAGAGTTACAGTACCAAAAATGATTACAAGTCAGTTCAACATCATTCTAATTTTGCTTTTAGATGTCTTGTAGTAGTAATTTTGTAGTAGAGATCAAGGAAGCAAATAATTTTAAATTACATTTTGACTTAATTATTAATCCCATTAATCGAAGAAATAACTTGAAAATAGAAACTTTGTACCTTGAAGTTGTTCTGCAACTGTAATGTGATTTGACCACAATCCAAACGGAGTTACCGGAGGTCTGAAGGCACCAGGAATATTGTCACACATCAGTTTTGGTGGACATACGTAACACTTGGGTTCCTTGTTGACGAAGTTATAAACTGGAGGACAAATACGATCCTTTCTTTGGATGAACGCTATTTGCCCAGCGAAGTCCAAAGGCCAGTTGTCAAGTTGTTTTCTTTTCCCACTTTTAACAAGGTTGACGGTCCTCTTTGGCGTCTACGAGGGGGTGCAATGACAGACTAATGTAAATACTCGAATATACTCGAGAGTGATTAACTTTTAGAGCTACGTGACTCTAAACTAAATGTATTGTAGTTTTGTTTTTGCAAGATGTCAGGAAACTACCGCATTGGGCTTAAAAACGACGTGCAGGATGACATTGTTGTGATCACCGTTGCATGGTCTTGCATGGCATGTAACAGTAATCTATTTTTCAATACACATACCTTTGCCAATTTGGTCTTTGAAACAGCAGCTTCTCTCTTTTTAGACTCTGTGAGGTACTAAAACGAAAATTGCAATTTGGTTGGATAAAAATAATACCTATTAAAACAGAGAGTAAAGAGACATGAAAGATAAAGAGAAAGCAAATTTTTCACTGGCAGCCTTTATTACAAACCTCGTGGTAAGAGGGTCTCAATGGGGTTAACCGTTAGCCATAAAAAAATGTTAACCGTAAAAAAATCTAACCACAAATTAAGGTCTTGAGATCTTTTGTTGATGTGTTATACGTTTATGTGTTCTGGTAGCGAGAATTACAATCGAAACCGGAAGTGTTGAAACTGTCTGCAGAATTTGTCGCATGAATGTCTTTGCGCGAGTTGACAGATGTTTTGACAGCTGAGATACTATTTTGTGACTTTCTACTTTATTTCATCTTGACTGGTTGCGATGGCTGCATTGAAAGCGATAGTAAGTCTCTATCGGGCTGGAGAAGAGAAGCCTATAGAAAGATATAAGACCAGGGTTAAAGTCGCGGAAGAGAATAAATTATTTTTCGTTGTTCCAAAAAAAAATATTAGCGAGTTTCTTGGGCTCAATGAGCAAGCACAAAGGTTTGGCTTGGGGTCATTTGACCTGAAATTTTACCGCTTGACGAAAATCAATGGCAAAGTGGAGAATTACGCCATATCAACACAGCAGCAACTGGAGCTGTAATTGCCCTTTTTGCTTGGCTCAGATGGAGAAAGCAAGCTAAACGGTAAGAAGTCTGTAATTTGAACAAAAATGGACTATATGTGTGTATTCAATTGCTCAGATTTGCTATGTTTAGAAGTTGCTGCCAGCAGGTACATTGCCAGTCAAGAACCGACTGGGCTATGGAGTTTTGTAATTTCTGTATCGAATTCTGTAAAAAGCCTAGTCGTAAAACATTTTTAATGCAAGTTTTTGCTGGATTATGTACTGGTAAAGTCACATTAAGTTACTTAATGCTGCAAAATACCGGACAAAACGTCCAGAAAATCGATGCAAGCGGTCAGCGCCCGATTGATCAAAGAACCATCAAAGGTGATAAGTGCTATGCAGTTGACCTGGCAAACAACGCTGGTCACCTTAATTCATACAATTGTGACAAAAATTCAATCATCTTTTTTTCAGTTCATGTAATACAGTCTGTCATTCAATGGGGGAAGAACCATGTCGTGGTGGTTAAACGACAAGATGACAATGTCAAAAGAAGCAAGCGTACGAACATCAAAAAATTCACTATTCTTTACCAAGGACCTAGGGTCTGGAACTGTCTTCCTGCCTCTATTACCAATTTGTCTAACTTTCCTATGTTTAAAAGCAAAATGCTAGAGTTTTTATTAAAATAGTTTCTGAGTTAGTTTCTGCCGCACTCCTTCGCAGCATTTATCTTGCTTAATATTGTGATGCCGAGGTCGCCTCTCCTATAAGCCTTGTGGTTTCTTGAGGTCTCCTCGCCTAACAACTTGCTGTATATTATTATTATTATTTAATTATTAAGGCAAATAAATTATGATGATGAAGCAACCCCCAGAACCTAAAGGATGAATCGAAGTCATCAACTAAAAGGAAATCACGTCAGGATGCAAAAGAGGATAGAGCGCTTGTAGAGAAACTTAAAGAAGATAAAGCCAGGCCATACAAACCTGTTAAAGTGCCCATGTCACCAATTTTTTTTGTTTTATCATTCAAAAGTCCACATTAAAAATCGAGCTTCTGCAAAAAAAATTTTTGATTTGAACAAAACGCGAATTTTTTATGATCTTTTAAAAACGCTGAAATTGACCGCCATTTTGGCACACCACTCGTATTAGTCTTCTCGCGGTCATAGACGACTTGTGACGTAGGTTAAGGAACACGTGACTTCAGATGCATACAGACTTGAGTGGGTTTTGACTGAGAGTTTATCGAGTAAAAGGTGAAAAAGGTCAAACATGCCCGAAAGATGTGTTGCTGCGCGATGCGACAACACAGCAGATCCCACAAAAGGAATTAGTATGCACAGAATTCCTTTTCTGAACTCTGAAAACCCAATTGCACAGAGACGAAGGAAAAAATGGATTGACTTTGTCATGGCGAAGAGGAAGAACTGGATGCCCGGGAAAACGTCTTCATTGTGCTCGATACACTTCAAAGAGGAAGATTTTCAGTTTCGTTTGGACTCGAAAATGAAACGATCGTTGAAGTCTGACGAAATTGGGATTTGTGTATACCCTTCGATTCACGCTGGTACAGATGTGGAAGAAGCCCCTTCTAAGCGAGAAAAACGAATGGTGAGTTTTATTGTCAATGTGTGAAATATTTCTCTCCACATGTTGCGAGTGTCCATCGTCGAATAAGAAGTTCTCCTTAAAAGTCATTCTTGGAAAAAAAAATGTGTGTTTTATTGTACTGGTTTAGTACCGCTGCTTATTCATTTCCTTTCGCAGTTAGTGAGATCTGCCAAGGCTCGATTAAAGACATTAGATCCTGAGGCTGATCACGAAACTTCATTTTCGGCTCATTCGACATTGCTGTCATCTTGCAACGTGATGCCGTCAAGTAGTCTAGAAGTAAGATAGTTGTTGATGTATATCAAAAACCATGATCATAATTTTGTAGAAATAATAGTGAGGACACAATAGGTTTTAATGGAAATGCTTTTCACATATGTTTTACAGTGTGATCTACCAGTCGATACCCCTGTTTCCCCAAATTGCTACATGTAGCACTTACGAGGTACAGCTCTTGATGTGAAATCTTACACTTTGCAATGAGCATTATGTCTTATACCTTGTTATTTGACATATAAATTAGTTGTAACATATCGTAGAGTTTATTTTATTTACATATCATTCTCTAAGTAATGTATTTTAATTTATTGTAATAGCTCTTTCTTTATTTTTAATATCCAATTAATGGGAGCAATTATTACAGAATGCAGGGCCACTTCGGACCACCTGTTTTACATGTGTCAAAATCCTTTGAAGATTGAAGTACAAAACAATAGGCACTTTTGTTATTCAATGAGATGTAAATAAGTGGCCTTGTATTCTGTAGTTTAGCCCCTACCTACCTACGGAAAGGAGGGATTTTTGACTGCTCATGTTGAAAAGCAAGGAGGAACCATTGCAGTGGCTAGTCTGTCATCTGTAGGTTAGATAACTGCAACAGCAAAAGAAACTGATAAAAACGTTTTGGATGTTACATTATAGCCATTTCATTATTATTTTGCAGGAAGATGTTACACAGATGACTGAGGGTGCTGGTGTCAATTTAGAACTACAGTCTGATGCTAGCATGCAAATGGTATGCATTTCTCTAAATGTTATACTTAGTTGGAAAAATGTCAGTGTAACAACCAAGTTTGCTAATTATTGTAAACTTTTCTAACATAGGGAACATCCACCCAGGCCCTTGCTGATGACCTATCAAAAGTAAACAGTATCCATCGAGAGAATGAAGTTTTGAAGGGGCAGTTGAATGGTGCAAGAAAAGCCCAAAAAAGGCATCTCAAGCGTAAAGGTTTGTAAGAATGACACTTCTAAATGCTTGAGATGAATTTTAAGTTTTTTTAATGTCATGAAATTAATAACAAAACTATTTTCATTCCCAGTTGACCGACTGACGCATGAGCTTCAAGCTCTCAAGTGGGAAATGGCAAGAGAAGAAGAGCAGGATCAGGAGTCTGAAATTGACGAGGACTTCCTTGGCAGTGACCAGAATGAGGATGAGGAGGATGACGCTGACACCATTGAAGAAGAACCGGGCTTTCTAGTGAGAGTGCAGAGGATAGTGAAACAGAGAATGAGGAGACACAGATGAAAAGCAAGAGGTACACACAAACATTAAAAACTGGATAAGCAATACTATTATTGGAGAAACATTCATGTGTACATGTATTAAGGAAATGTATAGTGCAAATGATGAGTTATGAACAGCCGGTTTGCATTTTGTTGGCAGGATCCTCCTATCAAGTTCCTATAACGACATAAGAACAGAGCCCAAGTACATAGTGTTCTTGTCAAAACTGCTGCTGCTCTTTCAGTTCTGCCATGTTTGTCGTACAGGAAGGAAGCCTGAGATAACAGCAGAGCAGACTGGAACTGGGATAATGGTTAAAACAGTCTGTACCAATTCCAGTTGCAGAAAAGAATTCATTTGGAGCAGTCAGCCTTTTATGCCAGGCACTAAGATACTTGCTGGCAACTTCCTAATATCTATGGCTGTGCTTTTTGCTGGTGGATCTTTTACAAAAGTTAGACAGATCTTCTTGCACATGGGTCTGGCTTGCACTTCATTGCGCACATTCTTCCGACACCAACGGGTAAGTGATCATTGTGAAAGATGAAAAGAAGCTTATTTTGAGCAGAGTCTGTAAACGGTCAGGTATCATGCCAGCTGGAGCCAGTTGAAACAAGCCATTAGGCTACAACCTGTTCAGTGCTCTCTTACCAAGTAATTCATACACTGTAGAAGAGAATTTTTTGCCATGAAGTGAATATTTTCCAAATGTTGGTTTTATTTTCTTAGATATACAGTGTATCCAGGGTTGAGCATGAATGAGATTTAAATTCCTTATGATATGCATTGCATGTGTCCTTGTTGGTAAAAAGTCATCAAAATACACACAATTTTGTCAAACCTGAGGCAATATGATAATGTCAAATAACCCTGCCAAATATGAAGAACTCATTCAACAATACTTGTGTTCAATCCTAGACATAAGTGTACTTCTTTATCCAAACAGACCATGAAAACTTTATTTTCACGTGACTGAATACGTAATTCATTGATTATTGTTTTAGAATATGCTGATTCCTACTGTGCACTTGTTTTGGAAGAGGTATCAAACAAACCTGTTGTCTCGTCTGAAAGGTATGGGAGGAATAACACTATCAGGTGATGGGCGCCACGACAGCATGGGACATTGTGCCAAGTATTGTGCATACACAATCTTCTGTTGCACATTACCACGCATCATCCATTTTGCACTTATACAGACAGGTATGCTAGTGCCATTATTACTATCATGTTTTACTGTGCTTATAGAAATACACATACATATATATTAACATTTTTATCAACTTGAACATTTCAAAGGGTAGAATGTGTAGTTCCAGAAAATGTCCATGCCCACCCCAAGAAAGGTTAATAGAAATTCCAAGGGTGAGGGAGGATTCAAAAGGCCAATTTTTTGAAGGGAAGTATGACACCAAAATGCAATTTCTGAAGGGGTTGGGGGTTCAAGCTAAAAAGCCTTCAGTGGGAGGGGTACGAATATTTTCCGTAATAACACAATGTACAGACTGAGGACTACTTGAGATGGAACAATAGCTCTGCATGTGTAACGATTCTTATATCATTGATGCATGATACATGGTGGCATAAATGCAGGATATATAGTAAACAAAATTATTGTTAGAGCAAGATTCTTTCGAATGAGATTGGATCATTCATGTAACAGAGTGTTTTATTTTTCTATTACTACCATAACCCCATTTTGTCTAAAATTTTAAACCTTTCCTAATACCGTTCTAGAGCGCATGTTCAGTTTTGAACTTACCCTTTTTTTAATTTTGGTTTCAGAGAAATCAAGCTGGAAGCTCCCCTGCCATGGAGTTTATGGGCTTCCAAAAATGCATGGACTTCCTGGTGGGATTTGGCATTGTGATTGCAGCCTTTATTTCTGACAGGCATACCCAAATAGCAAGTCACATGAAGAATGTTTTATCACATATCACACATTACTTTGAACTTTGGCATCTTAAAAAGAGTATGATCAATAATAATTATTATTCTGTAGAATATTGTGTGCATTGTTATCTTTGTATTTTTTGTTGCTTTTTACACCATAACAAGCAACAAAAGGGCAGAGACACTTCACAGGTCTTTGTACCTTTGGCAAATTTTATCTCTATTCTGTAGTTCTTGCAATTAGCTGTTAACCCCCCTCCACTCCCATTCCCCCCAAAATGTTAGACTAAGTTGCTTTGTTCATGTACAAAGTAGAATAAGATCTCAATCATTGAATAAGAATAGTGAAAAATTCAATACTGGGAGAATGGAAAGTTGTTCCAACTTGTGTTAAACTGTCTCAACTACTTTTATCACTTATCGCAGATTTTTACAATAGTACTTCTCATAGTATCTGCAGTAATTTATTTGCACCTCCCACACGGTTGTCGCAATCCACAGGAAATACTCTATGTCCAGTGGGCAAATCCTCATTTCAATCCAATCATAAAGGGCAAGCTGTAATTAGATTATGCTTGCTTATGGTATTTATTGATGTTGCTCATATTTCATTTAATTTTGACAGAGATCACCAAGTTACTAAACAAACTAACAAAAGAAAAGGGGAATGAAGAACTACAGCCATGGGTGAAGCCCTGTGAGAGGCACTTGTATTGGAGTGCAACATCCACACTAGATGGTAATGGAAAGGTCATCTGGGCTAAGTTTGAATCATTCCTTAGCCATATCATTAACAGGCACACTAACTTGGATGACCCACTTTTTAACAAGTGTGCACACGGAGACATCCCTGATTGCAAATGGATAGACCCAGGTATTCGATACAACTTTTTTCTCAAAATTCCTTGCCTAAATTCCATTAATTTTGGAGAAAGATTGTAAATTTTCTCAACTTGCAAACACACAAATCAACACTTCAATCAAGTATTAGCCAATATTAAATTTTACCACAGTAAAGCTAACTGGTTAATGTTTATGACATGTATTTATGGTTATTAGATAATAAGTACCGGTATTATTATTTCAGAGCATACAGTGTACAATAAAGTAAAGAAGGCCCTCACTTCTGACAGTCTGAAAAAAGGCATCATGCAAGCTTCCCCAAGTGCACAAACTGATTGTCTGGAAGGCTTCCACTCGGTGTTGAACCAGTTTGCGCCAAAGATAATTGCTTATTCCTATCTTGGAATGTACTGCAGGTGTGAGAAAAAATTTATCTTTAATATTGGCTATGTAGTAGGTTATCGACGGTGGTGCATGATTTCTATTCCAACAAACCCCTAGTAGCAAAGGTACAGTGTACATGTTTGGTCATATTTTCATCAGTGGTATTGTTTATGTCTTGTAGGCACATACTGGCTGCCCTGCATTTCAACTACAACCTTCACAGAGAAGACAATGTAAACCAAGATGGCAGTGTGTCAGTCAAAGTAACCTACCCGAAGTTCAAGAATGGGGAAGGAACTGTCAGCAACTTTGGTATTTATGAATTCTAATGTCTTGTGATTGATCGATGCTGCAATTGTAAGTGAAAAACAGAAGTAATTCACTGCTAATGCTGGTCCCAAACCCCAAGCAAGCATCTGTAGATTGACTGAAATATCTACACTGTATGCTATGTTTCTAGATTATGTTGGAGAACTGTTCCAGTTTTTTCTGGCCCTAAGCAAGCAGCAACTTCGGGAAACAAGCAATGAACTGCAAACTATGGTTCCACCGCCCATGAACACCATGCTCGATAAGCAACCCCGAGAGGAGGCCATAAGGAAACAGAAAGAACGCTCAAGTATGGTTTCAAAGGATGTCCCTCCCACTGCAGCAGGTACATGCTGGCATGGAAACTTTGTATTTACTACACTTTTACTTCACAACCATGATAATCTTGTTATGTACCAAATGAATTATTGAGAAGTTGTGATAAAGTTATAATCTTATACACCCAAAATGTTTTATTTTTTCATAAAACCTCTTTCATTCAAGTCACTATTGGGCATTAATTCCAGTTACAACAGGCAGAACATTCACTTTTGGTGGAATTTGTTTACAATTCAAAGAATTAAAAAACAAGTATGTTTTTTATTATTGCAGTGTCAGATCAAGTGAGCAATGAAAGGACAGAGCAACCAACAAGAGCACGTCCACTGTGTTCTGCCTGCAGAAACCCAATGAGAGGTCACAAATCTGTGACTGACTGTCCAAGAAATAGAAGATAGAAATGCTAATGCCTCATATGCCGAGTGTTTGTTTTCCAAATTACTCAATGCTTGGCAAATCAGTATATTATTGTGATTTACTTTCAGCTTTTTTGAACCCAGTGATTCATCTTTTCACAGTGGGAGAATATGTGCACATGTTTGAATCTCAGAATATGCAAATGTAACATAGCAGTTACTAAAGTTACAAGAGTAATAATAATAACTTCTAAAAAAAAGTGTTCAAAATAAACTTGACTTTAGTCTTCTCTACAAAACTATCAGTCAAACTCTCCTAGTTCGAAACCAGCTGACTCCTTGTCCTCGTCACTTTTAAATGTCTTTCTAATAGCGGAATATGCACAAGCTGGAAGGGGAATCCTTTTCTTGCCCAAGTAGCCATACACAAGCCTGGTAAATTCCCTATAGGCTATTGCTCGGAGATACCTAGAAGAGGAGAGACCAAAAAATAATAATATAGCACCACTCTAACATGATATTTATTACTTATTTATTATTTTCCAATACTACTGGCAAGTGGTCAGCGGTCTTAGTAATTAACTAGTAATTAGTGTTGTAAAATGCAATGGCAGTTGAGAACATGTGGGAAATGTAGAACACATAAGCTGTAGGGGAGTGTGGTGAGTAGTTTCCACAGTTGGAGTGTCCCCAAATGCAGTGATTTATCACACTGTAATACATGGATTAGGCTTCTGTATTTGCTATATGATGTAGAGGTGATGTTGCGTAAAAAAAGAAAACACACTTTTTCTTTGTTATTATACTCGCCGATAAAACATGGGCTCTGGACCAGTCAGAGGGTGTGCAGGGTCTCATCTTAATTTATATTATAATAGTAAATAAATAACAACAACAACCAAAAAACACTACAAGGAAATTATGGATTGTGCTCCGACAACATTCATTTCCGGATTTGTTACAATACCTCCATACTGCAGTTACCACTTTGAATCAGACATCTGAAATGGTTCAAGACCTCTAACAAGCTAAGAAGTGAAAACGGTAAAGAGAAAATCCACCGCACCTTTCCTCTGATCCAGTTTTTTTGTAGGCTTGCTTCCCGGTGGTTCGATATTTGCCACTCGCTAATCAAAGGCTCCACTTTTCTAGGCAAACTGGCCTAAATCCCGGATGTTCGGTTATGCAGTGTAGCTCTTGTCCTTCTTCAAGGTCATTCAGAGCAATTTCACTTGTAAGCGCCTCACAGCAGCCTTCAATTTCTTTACAGCAGTAGCATTCGCTAATGTTTATCAAAAGTTCGCGGCTACAATTACCACACGTACACCTAAAAGTGAAGAGTGAAGTAATTCGCACATGGTTAGACCTTCACACACCAGTTGATATACCGACGACAACAACCAATTCTAATAATGGCATTCAGCTTACCAGACTTCCACACGTACAGAATTTTCCAAGCGTCGTTTCAACTCATTTTCTAGCTGATCTTTCTCCTCATTCTCTTTCCTATAGTTTGCAAGCCACTCCTCGTCTGCTAAGGGTTCATCCGCATAAGGTTCGAGTGAATGATCAGACGTAGCTCTTGTGGCCGACTCGTCGAGTTCTAAAACGCAATCATTCGCTTCAACTTCGATTTGATAATCTTCGTTTTCGCTGCTATATTGGTCGCTTTCTGTTTCGGAAGCACTCTCCATAGAGGACATAGCTGAGTTGGTTCGTATTCGGTGAACACAACTTCGATAAGCTCTTTCGTTTATAGTAAACACGGGAGGCACGGCATCAAGCGTTCCTGAAACTACGTCACATGATGAGCCCGTACTTTCTCGATCAGCGGAAGGGGTGTACCAAACAAAAGTAGGATTGAAAAAATCATAAGAAATTCGCGTTTTGTTCAAATCGAAAAATTTTTTCGCCGAAGCTCGTTTTTTAATGTGGACTTTTCAATGATGAAATAAAAAAAATGGTGACATGGGCACTTTAATTAAAGCCTTGTGATTCATATAGAATTGTTGCCATTTACAAACAAACACGTGCATGGATCTGTCGTTCCTAGTTTATTTTCCTTTAAGTAATTTAAATCTCTATCTTATTTTGGTAGTTGTTATGTTTTTCTACTGAAATAAAAGCATAAAAGTTATATAGTTCACTGAGAATGTACACACACAAATACTCTTTCATCTCAAATGTGCCTTAAGACTTTCAGTATGTTTTACAACAATGGAATTTAATATTCAACTTCCTAGAACAATAGCAATTAATTTTAACATCTCCTGTTAACCGTAATGGAAAACAAATAACTGTCGGCCGTAAAAAAGCCAAAATATTAACCGTTAACCGTAAAAGCCACTACACCATTGAGACCCTCTGATAAATGTACCCACCCACTGGCAAAAGAGGATGTGGATGTGACACAAGTGGATGTTTATGGTTTCAACCAAGCTTTAACCTGAAACGAGCACTCAATTTAACAATTTCTAAAGAAGACAAAAAGGCCCTATTTCCCTCAGAGGGAAAAGGACATGATGATGATGATGATGATGATGATGATGATGATGATGATGATGATGATGATGATGACATAAGACAAAACTCGCTCTAGTAACATCCAACAAAAGCGGAAGATGCAGGAGGAACAGCAACTAACACAGGGCCACTCAGTGAGAGAATTTTCTGAGGCTCTTTATGTCTTGAGAAGACGAAAGCGTTAGGTTGGTTTCTAGAAGACGGATAACGTTTGTACGGTAAACAACAGATGAATCGCAATACTAGTTACTCAAATCAGTATCCGAGAATTTTATCTCATCAACGGAACAACAAAAATGCAAGGTCAGTTCAGTAATACTTTCTATATTGATTACAAATTTAGTCATACCTCCAGTAGCGACAACCCCTCGTAAGCGACCACCACCCCTCAGCGACCAGTTTTCCAAAATACTAAAAGTTTCGCAGTCAAATCCCTGTATTTTGCACCTCTTGTAAGCGACCACCACTCGTAAGCGACCGCGACCACTTTTAGAGCTAAAAGTTTGAAATTTCCTTTTGTTTTTAGCCTCTTGTAAGCAACCACTTGATAGATAATGGGACGGAAATTGGATAATAAGATGTTGGTTTGTCTTGTCTTTTACTGACCTGATCCAGCCAATTGAATTTCTTCAAGTCTTGTTCCAAAATCCCTGACATAAATCCCACTATCCAACATCTCACTATAGTACTGCCAAGCAAAAGAAAATAGTATCATAGGCTTTGTTAATTTGTAGTGTCAACAGTGAAAATTGGTTTCTGCTTTCAGTGTTGCTTAACTGCAGTTAACCTAGTTTTACACCATCAAAGATAGAGTGAGGATGAATAATTATTGCTTATGGCAAAAGTTGACTGTAAGATGCAAATAAAATCATTGATAAGAGGAATTGATGAAAAGAGGAGCTTATCCAACTCAAGTACATTGTAATTTGCTCAGATATGCAAATAAATTTTCCAAAAATATTATAATTTATCCCTTTAAAAATAGTTCTCAAGTGCTGCATAACAAAAACTAATTAAACAAATTACCCTTTGCCGTGCCTCACAAAAAGTTATTTTGTTGCCAATGCACAGTTTGGCAGTTTCAACATCTTTAAAGTGAGCTTCGAGCTTTTGACATGGCAGAGATTTCTCCACTATATCTTCAATGTCATTTAAGATTTCGCGTTCTGTGCTTCCTGAAAAAAACAAACAAACAAAAAGCATGTAGCAAAACGACTTTGTAGCAAAACAACTGTAGATTCTTCAAATGGACTTGTTAGTAAATCAGCATCTGTAGTTTTGGAAGACATTATTAGTAGTGGTATCCCATTCCTATGGCAACCAATTAGTACATAAGTGTTTTGAGGTTTTAACAGAAATATTGTTTTAGTGTGCCCTTACAGTGTGATCACTTTTAGTATTGTGTAAGCCCACAGCAGCTCAGCCATGGTGTTAAGATTCTTTCTGGTGATTATATCAGTACTGCAGGCAACAATCAAGTCTATAGAGTCTTTGAAAAGAGATCCATTATCATGAGTGTAGACTTTGGGTAGAGTAGACTTTGTTGACTTTGTTGACTTTGTTGACAGTAACTAAACTGATAAACTAATGGCCCTTGAAATAAATGCAAAAGGAAATTAATTGAAACACTATGTACAACCTAGCAAGTCATGTCATGTGCAATCATGCAAGCATTCATCTTTCATTGATTTATTGATTTATTTTTATGAAACACACATAGACACCGCATGAACATATACCGGTAGTCATGGGCATTACAGCTTAGTGTAACTTACCATCTTCAATGGTCAGTTGGACTACAGAATTTGAATCTGGGTGACCAGTATGAAGAGGTGATATAGGTGTCTGTGCTCCTGCTGAAAACCATATAATAGAAAAAGTACAGTTGATTTCAAAATATTTGCCAACAAGGATAGTTGCAGTATACTGTAATTTTCAACAGCTTTATGCACTTACAAGAGAAGGCGAAGAAAAAAAAACATGACTAGTAAGAATGGAGAGTGAATCCTCCATACTGAATTTAAGCATACTAGATGCACATGTAAGAAAAAGGAAATTCTCTAACCCTGTAATGTGTCATTACTAGGTGATACAGTGGAATCTGAAATAGATCAAAACAGCTTTCATGTTTTCTCCGAAAGGAATTTTCAAAGCATTTGTTTTCCAGCCAGTGGTTCTGACCATTGAAACTTTTCTTAATAACTTAGGTATGTATCCTTGATGTTTGGTTTCATTTGCAATTTAATATTATAATTTAGGCGATGGTAATTTTTTATGTTCTGATAGAGGTGTGCAGTTTTTAGGTTAAGTATGTGTGAGGACAAAGTGTCATTTGCTAGTGTCCATTTTTCTTTTAAATATTGCACTCACCTTTTGAACTGATTTTTGAACAGTCTATAATTTTGGACAGTTTACATTTCTTTTCCGACATTTCTGAGACCTACCTGTACAAAGGTATACATGTGCTAATGTTGAATCGCTTAAAAATCTCTGTTTACACAAAGCTCAATTTCTCTTTCCCTTCAAATTCCATCAAATTTTCTACAGTACTCTTGACTCGCCATTTTTTGTTTCCTGATTCCCAGATTGAGCCATTGTTGTAATATACTGTCTGGTTGTAACTGGTAAAAGAAATTATCTGTTTGTAGTTAATACCTGAGAAATAAAATGTTCTCCATTTTGCAAAGAAAGAGCTTCGGCTGCTCCAAAGTTTTGATAATCAGCCGGGAAAAATTGAATTTCATTTGAATGCTCACAGTAAAAGACCCAATTACTGTATGACAACCCAGAGTTTCATGTGTTCATTCCTTGTATACCAGAAACACATTTAAGTTTTTATAACAATTAAAAAAAAAACACACCCTGATTAAAATTCCTCTTAGAAACTTTCTTTGGCTTTGGCCTAACTGCCTGTTTAATTTTGTATAAGTGAATGGCCCTCACCGTGAAAGAAACGAAATGATGACAGCACTTGCCATTTGTGGTAGTGACTCACCCAGTGTAATTTTCGCTTGCACATGAAGATGCCTTTCCTTCACCCCCCCCCCCCCAAAAAAAAAAAATAATAATAAAAAATAAATGCCCCATTGTATAGTTAAAGATGTCAAATTGAACCCTCCAAGCCTTCCCCATCCCTCCTAGATCTGTCTCAGTGCATACATGTGCAATATACATGTATGTGTGTTGTAGGTTGATAGTTTCAGGTACATGCTCGTGATTGCTTTTTGCTTCTTCAGAAATGTGTTTTGGCATTGTGATTGGCAATTAACATCTTTTCAACTTTGTTTACTTACACCCATCCCTAGGTTGAGGCAACGTTAGAGAGATGGCAGTATTGCCATGAACTGGAGGCATTGTATCAGATGGGCCAGGTCTAAAACTAGGACCCCCTGTGAAAATAAAAGCCAGTGAAAGATTATGAGGGTTTGGATTATGCATTCTGCTAGTGAAAATGAAACAACCAAAACAAATAATTCAAACTGAACATGACATTGTTAAGAATTCCCACTGGCTGTAGTCCAATCAGGTGGCTATTTACAAGCATGGCCATGGATTAATTGCAACTGTGACATTAGTACATGTAGTGGCCAGAGCGAGACTCGAACCCGTAACCACTGGATTACGAGTCCGATGGGCTGACCACTCCTTCACACTGCCTGCATATAAATGTCAAGTGCCATTTGTCTTACTACCTCCATTTTTGTCATCACTCTTGAGAAGAATGTAGACCCTTTTGGATGACCCTCCACTGAATTTGTGTAATAACATTGGTGCATCAGGAATATTTTTTCCAACTCTCTTTAGGACACTTCCTCTGCTGCAAGACTTGTACAGGCAAATTCTGTCAAACAGTGGAAGTAGAAAGCTGAGATCTAACACAATTTTTTTTTCTTCCATCTTTTTGCTGGAACTCTCTACCTAGTGGTATTCATGCTAGTTCAAATTTTTCAGAATTAAAAGATCACTGTTTGTCATCTGTTATAAATTATCAATCGCTGCTTATATATATATATTTTGAAAACAGTCCTATGAATTTAGCGCGCTGATTGGTTCAAAATCGTGTTGCATTTTCTTGAAGGAGAAATCCATCTAGTGCATGCTGTTAACATAATGATGGAGTGTGCAAAGAGAATTTAGATTTTGATAATCAAAGTTAACAATTTGTTTTCATTTTCTTCATCGCAGTGTGTTCTCAAAAAGAAAGAGAAAACATGTTCTCTGTGTTTCTATCGAGTTATAGAAACACTAGTGAAAGTTTGGGAGAACTAACTCAAAAAAAGAGCTGTGGAAACGCTCTCCTGTGGCTTGTGTTCCCACGGCATTTCTCGTTCTCCCAAAGTTCCACTCGTTTTTTATAACTCCAAATAGCTGCCTCGACTTTCTAATCACAATTTCTCTCGTGACTGACCCTTTTTATTATAATTATGGTATTCTTTTTTCACTTCAAAAGTGTGAAGCCTTGGAGCCAAGGCTGGCTCATAGCTGCCGGAGCTTATCCCGGTTTCTGTAGCATTAAGCGGCTAGAAGTATTTCTACTTCCCCTGGACAGGATGCTAGTCCATCGCAGGTCACATCCCCGTAATTTGGTTAGGTTTCCCCAACAAATAGCAGGTACCCATTTTATACACCTGGGTGGAGAGAGGCACTGTGAGAGTAAAGTGTCTTGCCCAAGAACACAACACACTGTCCCCGGCCAGGGCTCGAACCCGGACCGCTCGCTCCGGAGTCGAGCGCACTAACCATGAGGCCACCGCGCCTCCCTTTTTTTCACTTCAACTATTGTAATAAACCTTAAGCCGTCCACACACCACCTGCCTCGATTAGCCTTGCTATTTGCAGGTGGTGTGATATTTGTATATTTAATGTAAGAAATAAAGACGTTGTTAAAAAAAAAAACATGGAAAGACGCTACATGTTTTCTATTTCTTAACTATATTTCATATTTTTATATTTAATAAATATTTGTATATATTTTTTATATTTATTATGAAGTAATTTTATTATTTGATCACACTAAGTTTCTGGCTCTCATTTGTAAGTTTTCTTCTGTTTTGTATTTCTGATATTGTAATTTATTTAATTTATAGTGACTTGATGCGAAAGTGATGTCAATTAATAAATGTAGATGATGTTTATTTCACGCCGTGCTGGCTCGCACGTTCGGTGCGGAGGCCATGTGTTTCACAGATATCACCCAATTCAGTCCGTCGTCTTCAAATCTTTTTCACCATACATCACTTCTCCTTGTACACTAATGTTGTATCGAAAGATGTTATTTTGGCTATAGTTAGATCTTACCCCGAAGTCAGCTTCTCCTAACTCAGTGAAATTTTCCCGCACCAATCACGCATTTGTCTTTTGGTTGACGTCTTATTGAACTCGATTTTTTTAACCCTCCCTTTACGGTTGAGTTGATCCCAAGGTTTTCCTTCTGGGATTGCCTTGCGACGTTGCCTCAACCATACAAAAGTACGACATGATTTAGGTCCAGCAGCTGTCCTCCCCAGGGAGGGAGACCGAGATCTCTCACTTGCCGAGCTTGATTCCACCATTACAAAGTAAACTGAGGGGACGCTGAAATCCTATACCGGCTCATTACACCCTGTGAGGAACAATGCGTCTGCTTATGTTTCTGTTTTATTTGAAGTTAACCGCCTTCTGCGAAATTAAACTCATTCTTCAAAAAATGCATGGATTGCAGACTTTTTTGAATGGGATTGATAGAAAAACGCATAGGTAGGGACCGTTCATTTATTTGTAAGCGAGGTTAAGAGGCTGTTGGAATTTGGAAGTACCATTAACTCATGGCATGACCTTCCCTCAGCGTATCAACTTTTTGTCAAATGCTCCCCACTCCCCACCCCTAGCAAAAAATTATCATCGCAACATATTACTTTTTTGCTATTATTCCCTTCACGTTATTGCGCTCACCAGGAAAACCTATCTTTCAGTAACTCTCATTTCTTGTGCGCTGTTTTGCTAATTTTTAACATCTTTAAGAGTTTTGACGGATAAAAATTTAATTTATGCAAACTGTCAACACAAGGAACCCGAAGGCGTTATCAGCGATTAAATTATTGTGTCCTTGTCCGTTGTGAAATCTGAGAATCACTCCCCCGATGACAGTTAATATTGAACGACGTTACTCGAAACTTGAGACTTAATCGGAGCGTGATTACAAAGCGGCACGTGAGAGTAATGTAAACCACCTTCACGTCATTCACATAAAACCCTTCTAAACAACTAGAAAAGAGCCAAGGACACAAGGGCATAGTATAAAAGCTGGACTGGTCTCTGGACTGGACTCTGGACTCTGGACTCTGGACTCTGGACTTTGGACTCCAGAGTCTAGATTAATTTGAATAACTTAAAAAAATAAAATAAAAAGATAGACAAGAAATATATACACAGTAATATATGGCTAAAGAGGAAATAGACTGAAACTGAGCAACGGCGAAATTAGGTATATTTCTTGGAGTGTACCACGCTTGCCAGGATTCATATTGGGACACATTGGGTCCAACATTCTTTATACTCCTGGGTTACTCTCTAGTTCCGTTCGTTTATAGTTTGTGCATGTGGCCGAAGACCACTGGGGATGACCACCAGAAAAGGCAGAAAGGCTCCTTGCATAGCACGCACGCATTCAACTCGACAATGAAAGTACACGTTTCCGAGGTGACCACGCTTTTGTTCTCCGTTTTGCCAATAGGACCTCCTCATGGCCGTAATAATAACTAGGTCATTTGGGGCTGGTGGTATGTGTCATTGACCATCTCCTCCTTTCATTTTCAACAAGTGGCCGCAACCATAGCACTTTTTCACCGAAGGATGGCAGAAGTTTAGTAGGCCAAGTTGGAAGGCGCCCTCTTGCATTTTTGGGGGGGACGGAAACGCTGTTACACCAGTGGCAGACGCATTTGATGACGCACTTTTCGAGAAGACCTGTTTTTGTTTTAAAGAAAATGAAGTTATTACAAAGTTTACACCGGTAAACAAAATCTTCCTCAATTGCAAGGGAGCGTGTCGTCATGCAATTTTGAGCTAACACTCATACATTCGGCTGTAGTTTGTGAAAGCTTAGGCTAGATTCAAGTGACCATGGAAAATGCGCCAAAAAGTAATAAATTTTGCGTCTTTAGGACCAAAAAAATGCAACGTAATGTACGCCCTGAAAATAAAGTTAACTTAATGTGGTCTTCTGCGCTTAGCTAGTGGTGTTTTTAGTTGTGAAACTGTCAATGCCTCGCTACAGTTGAGCCTTGCACTCTGTTTTCATCACAAGAACTTAGTAGGTTTTCGTTCCGATTCACGTCAATGATTCTTTTATATGAACATAATCAGTGACCAATTGCGCAAATTTGAAACTTACCGCTGACGGTGTTTGAGTTGGACAATGGGCTGCCACTGCTTGTACCTGAGGCGTTATCGCATTTATCACGGCTAACTGTTCCTTTGTCCGCTGTCTGTTAACAGTCGTTCAAATAAGTCTGACGCACTGCGGCAGAGATAATCGCTTCTTTCCCGTCTTATCTTTCTCCTTTTGGAGAACGGAATTCATGCATTCGTTCCCATTCTGGTCATAAACGCCAGGTGGAAAGCCAAGACCAGCCATAGAATGAACTTCGGCCGTCATGGTTTTCTTAATTTCCTCTGCTTTGTACTTCTTGAAGTACGTCAGGAAACGTTCCCCTTGAGGGTGTCTCTTTTTTCATTCGTCACTCAGAGACTCCAGCTTGGTGTCAAAATCGGCCGGATTGGAGGAATCAATCAGCCCAGGTCGACGATTGCTACCGACGTTTTTCCTGAAGATATCGGCTTGATATTCTTCTGCAACGGGTGCACGGATCCCAAGCTGCGTTAACTTGCTGTTGATGTTGTCCTTCATGTGTATGTCGCACATGAGATGTAACGCATAGGGCAGAGGTCTACCAAAGCCCTGGGAAAGAGCCTTCTCTCCGTCGGTGCCATATACAAGAACGTTTTGAGTGGGGGCGTGAAGCTTCACCATGGTGGACGCAAGCTCGTAGTAACTGCCTGCCTCCTTTCTGTGGTGGAGTAGTGTGGGGCCGATTCTAACCGGGTGGGAATTTTCTTTGGTTCGAAGCAGCAGGTGGCGGTACGTCGTCAAGGTTACATAGAACTTCCCGAAATTGAATGTAGCATCTACACCAAGAACGCCAAATTTGGCTGAGTTAGTGCAAAACCGTTCAACATCTTGCAGTTGTTGGTTGCAGGCAAGTACTACACAAGGGTCTGAAGAGTTGTCGACTTTCCTCAGGAAAGCAGTTTCTGGATTTCTGGCATCCTCTTTAAGCATTTCCAACAGCTCCACGAAATCGTCGCCAGGACTTTCTTGATTCCTTTGCTTTATGTTGGTTACTTGTCTGACATTACGTGCATGACCACCCGCAGATGTTAAATGCAAAATGCCACCACTTTCTTTAAGGCTCTTATGGAAAGCTTCCTTTGGTGTATGTTTTTTGGCGAGTTCCTCTAGCCGGCCCTTCGTTAACTCAGACGTACGATAATACGGCTTCTGGTTTTTTGCATTTCCATGTGGTTTCACCTTGACTTCTTTCTCGGCACCATTGAACACATACTGAACCAAGGCCATA
This sequence comes from Micromussa lordhowensis, assembly GCA_964020085.1. NCBI lineage: Eukaryota > Metazoa > Cnidaria > Anthozoa > Scleractinia > Lobophylliidae > Micromussa > Micromussa lordhowensis. The sequence goes on along the minus strand of OZ026602.1, from coordinate 34,491,591 downwards.
CTGTGCTGCCTCCCGTCACCACCTGAAGGGGAACATTGGTTCAGTATTCATAGTATTCTTTTGACGAAAGTGAACTAAGAAAATCAATCAATTTTTTTTTTGAGCCTCGGATAGTATATTTGCCATACAGGTATGTGCTGCGGAGTAGGGTATGCATGGCTTTTGAGACTGTCGCTCCTTAAGCAGTGTGTCACTTTTGCTCTTTTTGGCTTCTTGTTCCCGATGCGATCCTTAAAGAGGTTACTCGAAGCGGGGGTTTTCACATGACGTCACTAAAATTCAAGCTACAAAACAATTGATCCTCATGAGATTTTACTTTCATGATGTATAAGAGCAGCTGAAAAGTAGTATTCATACAAGTTTTCGCTCCGAATAGGTTATTGGTTTTGTGATAAACCACGCATGAATTTCTAAGCTTTTGCCTGTCGTGGCATTTACATGACGGCCAAAAGAGCTGTCATGTTGGTTCAAAAAGTGACTTATTTCGGGGAATTTGGCTATCTGAACAATTCATCTATCAGAAAAAGTATTCTAAAAATGTTTTTAAGTTCCTCCAGAGATAAATTCAAGCTTTTCCACATGTTCTTCCACGTGCCCCAACCAACCACCACAGCTAAACTGGATATTTTAATAGAATGAACTATGAATACCTACCTTTTAAGGATATTATTACACGCTTCAATTCTGGTTTGCTTGTGTTGCGATAGAAGGAGCGGGTACAACGGTATACACCAACAACACCAAACAAGGCATCTGTGACTTTCGTCAGCGGTCGCGATTTTGTTGGCTCTCTGAAGTACGACGTCTTTGTGCCTGTAGCTTTCCATGAACCAAGATCGTCAGCCAACAGTGTTCTCACACTCTTTACGTGAGGTGAATCTATATCCACAATGAACAGTGCATTCCTGGACACGGATGTTGGAGCTGCTCGTGCAATTCGCGTTCTGTCAATTTCCTGGTCGAGGAGAATAGCAACTGCTTCCTCAGTGGTGATTCCAGTTCTACGACCCACGGAATAGACAGGAAGCATGGGATCCTCATTCCAGAATTCGAGTTCATCTTCAATGCTGTCGCTGTCAGAAAGTTCATCGAATGTGTCACCCTGTGAAGAGAACAGAATTGTCTCTTAATTTCTTCTACGTATTTAAGTCAAGTCGAACCTAAATCACATCATCCGCCGCTGAAATGCTCCTATAACCTATTCAAGAAAGTGGAAGCCGTTTTCGAGAATGCAATATCCGGGTAATTTACGTAAGACATAATACACACAATGAAAGGTATACGCACCTCAAGTAATTCAATTGGTGGGAATTCCGTCGTAGAGACTTTATCCTGAAAATCACCTTCTGCACCTTGGGTAGAATTCGAAGTGCTTTATAGGGATATTAAAAAAAAATAAAGTTCTGATAAGAACTTCAGATCAAGTCAGCTTTAAAGGGCAATCAGTACACTATTGCTTATAAGACTGACCTAACTGTAGCTCATCTTAAATTGTCAATTTGGCAATTGTATGCGTGCTTAATATAAATAAGCGTTAGGCCATGCAGACATGCAGAAATGAAATTCTATTTCAATACAAGAAATCGTTTGAAAGAATCAGATCGTGACTTCAAGACAACAGTTAACTTGCTTTTAAATAATTTCATCTCTTATCAGGTTTTCAACTCTACACTATCGTTTGTCACAAGCTTGTTGAAAAGACCAAGAAAAACTTCCTTTACTACATACTTGCTGGCCACTAAATAGGGGGAAAAGTAAGCGCTAAATAGGGGTTCGATTGTAATGGGTTCCGTTTTTAAAAAACAATTTTAAGGAACACGGTTCTCCAAAAGTACGTAACAAACAGCTAAGTATATTGGACTTACTGCCAATAAGCATCAATCAATCAATCAATTATCCAGAATAATTAATCAGTAGTCGAGACTTGGGAATAATTCATAACTAAAGTACACCGTCAGAAAAGAGTATCCACAGATAATATATTTTCTTGACGAAAACTCCATAACGAACTCTAAATTACTATAACTTCTCTTCTTAATTACTAACATCTCTCACCAAATTGTTTCCCTGAAACTAGCAATGCAACTAGTTAGCGAAGATTATTTTCTGTCGGCTTCAAGATAACAAGATATATTAAGATATAACCAAAAATCGATAACACATTTTGCAAGGGCGAATAACTTACACGACAAAGTGAAATAAAAAGAGACCGAGGATGTTAACAACATATAAATTTTTAAAAACATTGACAGAAGTACCTTGCAGTAACTCCTTTCGTGGGCGACGAACATGTCAAATCAATGCAAACAGGTTCTTTACTACCTTTAGCCTAAATAACAAGGATTGGTTAGCGAGCACTTAAAAGTTAGTTAGAGCGAAAATTGGATAATTATAACGTGCTGTAATTCCCAGTGCGAGAGCTAATATTCGACTCGCTCCATTGTGGTTACCTACGTGAGATCGGAATGTCATTGGTCCAAATCCCACTCGGTGCATTTGATTTTTCCGGCGTTTGTTCTGTTTAATATAAATGGGTATATTAGGGTTTAGTAGATCACCCAACTTGTGGGCTAATGCAAATCCGGCATTTTGATTGGCTACCCTACTAGAGGTCTAGTAGTATTAGTCATCGAGTAGCGAAATTTCGCTGGTTTTTCTATCGTTTTTTTTTTCTCCCAAACAGTTATTTTTTCAACTTGCATTTGCTAACTTTATTATTACCTTTTTTATCCGACTAGTTGGTTGATACTAAAACAATTAGACCCTTCGCCCTCAAGGGCCACGGGTCAATAGCCCATTCGGCCTCGCCTTATGGGCTATTGACCCGTAGCCCTTTCGGGCCGATACGGTCAACGTAAGCAATCACCTACGCGGCTGGTCGCTTACGCGAGGTCCCCCCCCCCATTTATACTCTGACAGCCAGACACGTAAGTAAAGTTTATTTTGTCGAGTATAAACTATCTTCTACCGTAAATTTCGTGATAAACGAGTACAAGAGATGTTTTGAAAGTTCTTGTATTCTTCGCCTTTTTGGCCCTGTGTACCCAAGGCGTGCCTATTTTATAACGAAATGCGCTCGAGGTAGTAAAACCTGCAATCATAATTGCGGACGGTTTTTTTCCTGCTCGTCGAAAAAAAGGAAACACCTGATTGCATCTCTGATATACAAAGATAACATGTATGTGTGTCGCATGAAATCTTTCTGTTTGATCACAAAAAATGTGGGAAAACATGCTTACCTTCACATATGGTTTCCTGTCGCCAAAGCCAGGAGTGATGAATTCGAGACTATCACTGTCTTCAGACTACAAAAAGAAAACCATTCAAGGTTATGCCATGATCGTTAGAAGAAACAGAAACGAATTGAAGCTGGTCTTGACTATCAAGGCTATCATGACTTAATATACCAGCTAACCGAGATTGTTTTCCATGTTCCATTATTTCATACCATACACAACAATCCTGAGGTTATTGAAATGTATCAAACCCATGAGTATTAGTTTGAGACCATCGGAATTACTTTATATTCATTTCTTTGGTTCTTACGTTAGCGTAAAACATATCATTGCAAACTGATTTACCTGCTGACAATCGAGCAGAGACTCCTCCAGTGCATATCGCGAGGCCTCATCCTCATCCAAATCTTGAAGCAATATTAAATCAGTACTTGGCGAACCAGAACTAATTGTTCCGCTGGTGCTCAGTTGGCTGTTGTCTTTTTTAGAAGATTCCATGACTCAGAGGAGACGCGCAGCGGACAAGCGAAAGTAAAAACACGTTTTAGCAGTAACTACTTATATCAGTGAATGTTGTGCAATAGGAACGGAACCGCGTGACAATTAGGTGATTGGCTAGTATGCCGCCTGATAAAAATATAATTTAAATTGACTACTTGATACCAATCTCTCAGTACCTGCATAGCCAGAGTAACATGTCCCGACTCCCGAAGGTGCTGGGTTCTGGAGTTTTTTTTGGCAGCGCCCTTCTTTTTTTTTTGGCAAGACTCCATAACTCAAAGGGATGTATGCCAAACGAAAAGCGGCGAAAAGAAAATGGCTAAAGACACGGTCTACGCGGTTACAGATGATATCAGAGAAGTTCATTGTGCAATGAGAACGGGACCGTGTGATAGTTTGGTGATTTCATAACATGCCACCTGATAGAAAGATAAAATCCACAATCTCAGTAACACTTGTCCTTGGTTTTCTTAGCGAGATTGGCGGCTGTATTCTTTTTGGCAGATTCCATGTAACCCAGAGGAGATGTATAGCAAACGAACAAAAACGAAAGTAAAGACGCGCTTACAGGTACCATTAAAAAAAAATAGACGCGTTGTATGGCGTTGTCCTTTTTGTGATACAGGCCAAAGATCCGGTTAAGACGACCTACTATAAGCTAACACCTCTCTTCCAAAATACGAGAAATTCTGCATGCATACATACATACATACGGCTTTATTAACGTGCTTAACACTTACCTATAAAGCTAGTTTACCGGTCAGTTTTTACATCCGATCCGGTCAGTTCTCACATCAGATCTGACTATATTTGAAACCTCGATCACTTTTAAAGCCGACAGTTTGAATTTCAGTTTAAATTACTACTTGGTTGGCTAAAAACACATTTTCCAATAGCACCTGGAAAGAAACTATAAACATATGGCAAGCTACAAAGGTGTCAAACCCAGGGAAGTGACATGCAGATAACAGCGGAAAGCATGACCTCTAACAAATTTAGTACAGCACAGTTCCCCACTCTACTGATAACACAGCATAAAGCGACTTTAGGGAACAAATGTGAAGCAAACAAAAAAAAGTAGAAATACTTAAAATCAAAAGAGAATGGCACATGCACAAAGGGGTCCCTCCCACCCTACGCGGTCACGGATAATATAAGAGAAGTTTGCTGTGCAATGAGAACGGGACCGCGTGATACATACATACATACTTTATTAACGTGACTAACACTTACCTATAAAGCTAGTTTACCGGTCAGTTTTTACATCAGATCAATATATTTGAAACCTAGACCACTTCTAGAGCTGACAGTTTGAACTTTGCTTTAACTTTTTAACTTCCCCTAGGTGATCAATTGCCAGATGAGAGAGCAGAAATTGGATAATAAGGTGTTATTATCACATTCCTAAATCTGAAAAAAAAAAAAAAAAAAAAAAAAAAAAAAATCACATTCCTAGATAGTACAAGAGATAGAAATTTCTCAGTGGGAAGTACCGGATGTTTTCTCAAAATTGATCCTTTCTAAAGAATAAAACATCTAACCCAGTAAAGTAAAGAAAAAATGAACGGAACTAGAGAGTAACCCAGGAGTATAAAGAATGTTGGACCCAATGTGTCCCAATATGAATCCTGGCAAGCGTGGTACACTCCAAGAAATATACCTAATTTCACCGTTGCTCAGTTCCAGTCTATTTCCTCTTTAGCCATATATTACTGTGTATATATTTCTTGTCTATCTTTTTATTTTATTTTTTTAAGTTATTCAAATTAATCTAGACTCTGGAGTCCAGAGTCCAGAGTCCAGAGTCCAGGGTCCAGTCCAGCTTTTATACTATGCCGGACACAAGTAAATAAAAGTACATTTAATTTCATCTCTGATAAAGTGTTCGGGTTCCCTGTGCTGTCAACTAAATCTCGTCTCTCCCCTGTCAAACTTTCCACAGCCACTTTGTCATTATATGACGCGATTTATTTTCAATAAGAGGACAGACGCATAAAGTAATGACGTAAAGTTCTTAAGTGCACCATCACTTTTAAAATGACCTTTAGCTGACACAGTGCGCATCTAAGTTTTAATATGCTTGTGCTTTTTTACCATACCCCTTTTGCTAGTTCCAGTTCAAATCAAAAGTCAGTTTTAGTACTGCGTTTTGAAATTGAAGCAGTTGACCACGATATTAATGCCCTTTGTTCATAGCTGGCTATTGTAATCGTGAAAAGAAGACTGTCTTGCCAAATTCGCGAACTTAAATACAAGTGTATTGAGGAACTAAATGAAATAATGAAACAGTTATATGGCGCCACTGTGATTTTCTTCAAAGGCACTTTACAGTATCAGAGAAAATCTAAAAAAATATATTTAAAAATTAAAAAGATTAGTCAAAGCCGATGAATAATAAACTGAATGTCACAACGGTTTTTTTGGGGGCCGCTTAGGCCTGTTATCATCGTACAATTTCCAGAGGGAAACTCGCCTGCAGCGATGGAGTTTGTCAGACTCCTAGAAGTATCGGGATCCGCTACAGCAAAATGATCCAACGGGAAGACAGAGAATACACAGTTAGTTGGCTCCAACAGTAGAGGTTAATCCAACCAGGACGCAGTCCCCAACGTAACCAAAGACTACTTAACAAGACACAACTATTTAAGCGGAAAACACAATTCTAAAGGATTACAAAAGCTATTTAAAAGTCTTAACTAAACAACACCTAACACATTTCAGAAGGCATGCTTATTACAGTTATGATCTACAAAGAAATAGCAGGTGTTTGTTACGGTGAGTGAACTGGAACAGAAAGATGTAAATCAGAAATGCACGACGAACTAAACCAAATATCTCTACGGTGGCTTTCTATATTTTTCTGTCAGCGAAAACAAATATGCAAATCATACTAAATTGTCTGATTTTCTCTCCTCAAATGAATAAAAGGCTCTTGACAAGAAACGTCTTGAATCTATTATTTCAAATTGATGGTAGTGAATTCTAAAGTACAGGTGAGCTTCCACAGAGAAGGATCTTGACCAATTTGCATTCAAGTTATAAGACGAGTTATGATGAGCATAGTTGATGTATTGAGTCTAGAATGTAAGCATATCGCATATATACGACCGTACCCATTACTCACCAGTCAATAATAAGGTAGCGTTGGAATAAAAAAAACCCGGCTTTTTCACTGGTGACAAAGACTAGTATGTCGTGCATTTTTCACACAACATGTTGTCAAGCTGGTATTGAATATCCATGGGGAAAGTAAATTGTCACTGAAGTCTAAACTTTTCAATTTTTTTCACTCAGGCCTTCTACTTAGTCCCTCTTACCAAGCACGATGATAGCTTTGAAGCCTCCAACGGCGTGTGCAAAGCATACCAGGCAAAGTTCGATCATCCTTTAGGCAAGAAGCTGCACAAAATGCTCCCTAAACAGTGTAATTTCAGAAATGTTCCTTGCAAAATCACGAAAAACGCATTGCACAGTAGTAGCCTCTAAAAACAAAATGCAATTTAACGATTGCGGTGTGAGAAATCTCTCATCCCCTGCCCTTGTAAATACAGTTGAACCTCGATTATCTGGGCGTTTTTCTCTGGTCCAGTTTTTTCATAAATATCAAGAAACTCAAAGTCATAAAAAGCCCAATACTCCTTTCAAGAGACTGTTGAAACAGTGTATTGTCATGTGCGCATTATAGAAGCTAGAGAAGCGCAAAAAATGATAAGTGAGCAGCAAGCATATTCCCACGTGGTGAAGGTACTGGAAGGCACGTCATGACGTCACCTGTAGTGGTCTCCATTTTTCAATGATTTGCCGCGGTAGTACAGCAAAAGCAGTGTGTGTAAGTGCACAACTTCTCCTAAATTTTAGTACAAAATAGTGATCTGAAAATATATGTGTATATTGCGAAGATATAAACAACATGGTTTTCACAATTTGTCCATCCTGGCGAGAACAAAAAGGCTAAAAAAAAGCGCAAATCTAAAAAAAAAACATGGGTCGGTGGGAGTGGTGGGCGTTGTCTTTTCATTATTTATTAAAAGTGACCTCGTATAGCGAAACCTTTCTCGGAGCACACTGCTATTCCCAACTGTAATAATAGTGTTTCACTGTCTATTTACCGTTGTAAATATACCATCGAAGACGTAAAGCATGGATCTGCGGTATTTTACCGATTTGAGGCAAGCTTCACCACTAAGAGTGATAAATTGGCTTAAGAACTGTGCTTTACTGGCAAATCCGCTCCACTGTGGAGAATGTAACCAAGCCATGACAATGGTTGAAAGATCAGATGTTCACGTCAAATGATACGAACGGTTAGTATAAAGACAGGCTATGTTAACTTTAGAGTTCTATAATTTAAACCATTATGTCCATTACCAAAGCAGTGGGGCAAGCACGCTAGAATGCTGGCTCTGTTTCTATGTCTTTCTAGTAAGATGATAAATGATTCTAAATACACGGGAATATGTGCTTAGTATATGCAAGTCCACGTCGATTGGATAGTGCTTTCGAGATTCCAACAACAAAACTTGAAACGTGCCTCTTCTTTACTTGAATGGTTTTAAATCAAAATGAATTCTATCGCTTGATAGGCCTGCTGCGCCTGTGGATCTATCATGTTCGCTGCTTTCGCGCTGAGTCAAGGTATATATGTTAAACTATCAATATGGGATTCATTATTCAATCCTTGGCTTAATATTGATGTCGTCATTTTCTATTATTATTATCAGGCAAGAGAGGTACTAAATTTATATCCGTTTACTACTTTTCAACTGAGAGCTATATAATGGCAGCGCGTGACATAAAGCTACGAATGCGTCAGTGGAAAAATATATACTTATTTCATGATTCTTTAGGGAAAGTTTTAGGAAAAGGGTAACTGTAAATGCTTGTTTGATCGATACAGATAATAAGTCACCTAAAAAGCCAAAGTAAGTTGCAGATGTTTACACTATTGTCAGGCCGCCATATTGGGGTTCCAACATGGCGGCTCCATACTGGGTTCTGTAAATCTGTGCACAATTTTTCGACGAATATCTGAAGTTTAGGAAACTGCACATGAAGTTCAGGAAAAAGCACAAGATTTCTTAATTTTATCCACAGAATGGTTTTCCAGTTATTTTTATATAACATGAAAGTGCAAGTCAAGAATTTTCATTTGTCGTACGTTGTTGTGAAACACGTACAGTACTGCATCTTCCGAAAATCTAACCGAGCACAGATACAAGGATCGTGTATATCAGGAAAACAACCACGACTACACAGAGAAATACAGGCACAAAGTTTTTGCGCATTACCTTGACTTAACATGGCGTAAGAGTGCCTGCAGGAATCCGCCAATCTCTGAGAATTTGATTTCTCTGATTTCTCTGTTCCCACGATCGCGCATCGTTCTTGCAGGCTAATCCCGTTGCTATTGTATACCAAACGTCCAGAAAACTAAACTGTTTAACGTTCTCGGTACTTGGAGACAAGAAAAATAAGGGGCGAGAAAAAAAAAACCTTGGAAAAAAAGGCAAGGAACAATGTTGACCTTTATTCTCTAGCTTGTCCTCAACTACAGAGAGCCTGGAACAGGCTACCAGAAAGGGAGACTATCTCATAAACGGACATGTCATTGCTAAAAACGCAGACTAAATGACTCTTCCCGGACTTCCGTTTGAATAACCTCTCACCCAAAGTGCACTCTTCTTGAAGCTGAAAAGTGAGCCCTGCCGCCGGACCAAATAAGATATGAGATCGAGAACCTATGATATCCTTTATAAATCCCTAATAGGGCCTCAATTCTAAAAGATGTTTCCATTCTGACTCTCGTTCTATTCCTTTTAGGAAATGCCGCAATTGCATGAAAAAACGCAGTGTAAGAACAAACAGTTTTTTTTGCAAAGTGGCCAAAAATCCCTTTGGGGAAGCTGGTAATGATTTAGTTCTGGTCAATGGACCAGAGTTGTAAATCCACGGCTTGGATGATGTCCATGAGTAACAACCTAGTCTGCACTGTTTTCCGAAGTTTGGAGGATGCATGTTCTGCGGACATTGCAACAAATCCTTTCATTCCGTTTGGGGGAACAGCTGTCGTGAAGTGCGACGAAAGCAAGTTTAATCACAAAGCAAAGGTCAGTTATTATACATGCTTATTATACAAATTTGGTTGAATTCTTTGACAATTGATTTCACTGATCAACAATCGTCGACTCTATTAGTATAACAGAGGAAGAAGAGCTCCAAACTTGTGGGTCTTTGGAGTCATCTTTACAGCAACGAGGCCTGCTAGAGGGTTTTTCAAAGTGGTGGCGAGCCAAGATCGTGCGACACTGTTGCTGATTCTCCGAAAATGTCTACAACTGGGCAGTGAAGTCTACACTGATGACTGGGGGGCCTACAGAAACCTGAGGCGACATCTGCCGAACCACGTCACCAGACATCGCGTTGCTGTCCACGCAGATAATTTTGTGGACGGAGTAACTGGGGTTCATACTCGGGAAGCTGAATCTGCGTGGGCAAATTTGAAGGGACCCCTCAAAGGGCAGTGTGACATCTCCAGAGATGATCTCCAGGCCTATCTGGACGACAGGATGTGGAGGCAGTGGCGAGGTCAAAATTCCGTCATTACAAATTTTTTACTGGTACTGTCTTCTCAGTATAGAGACTATATTGTTTAATACATAATTAATTACTGGTTACTTGGGAAACAGTAATCTTTGTCTTCCCAATAATGTGGATGTTTCCCTAGACGAAGTGCACGTGGGGGTAGGGGAAAACAAAAATACCTTCTTTCTAAGAGACCAGTGCATGATTAATTACTTTGTTATATAACTGGAGTTAGGTGTAGCCTGTGTCACAGTAGCCTGCGTGTATTTGCCATTTTGCTTCTAAAATTTGGGTCGCAGCTGCCCTTCCAGAAAGAAAAAAAGACAAGACTACCATGAGCATCTAAGATTTTTTCCATTCGGGAAGAGTCCATGTGAAACAGGCTAAGTTTAGTGTAA
>OZ026602.1:34465874-34468374 GCA_964020085.1 Micromussa lordhowensis | reverse complement strand
GTGAAAAGAAATGTAGCCGGATACACTATTAACCAACAGTACCCTTTCCTCTGTGATATCTTTTTCAGTTGAGATATTCAACTTTTGCAAGAGTTGGTGACATGTTTTTCCCCAACACACTAACTTAATCATTGGTAATGCAAAAGGAACATCTACTGCTATTTTCAGGAAATTGCCTATTGGTAACTGATACTAAACAATTATTGGATGATGTTGGGCATGATATCATGAATTATCAAAAACGAGGTCTGTGTTATCTGCTGAAGCCGAAGACTGAGGCAGATAACACGGACACAAGGTTTTGATAATTCATGATATCATTCGAAAACCGAATTCAATAATTGTGTTATTGTACATTTTTCACATAATTCAAACCAAGTAGAGCTGGGCATCACTCACCAACACGATAATTTATTTCCGGCCAGAATAGTAATTTAGTCCACCGTCTTGGTTGCATCAGTAATCATATGTATGCATATTTCAAAAGCGCGATTGAACTTTGATTCTCAAAACTGCGTAATGAAATATTTGAACGTCAAACTCCATATTTGAATATCACAATTGAACTTTCAGTTTTTTTTTATGGGAATCGAACCGCAATTGAATATTTGAATTTCAAAACTGCTTAGTGGAATATCGCAATTGAATATTTGAATGTCAGAACTGGATAACTGAATTTCACAATTGAATATTTGAATGCCAAAACTGCATATTTGATTATCATAATTAAACTTTATATTTTGATGGGAATCACACTCCATAGTATTGTGCCGCTTTCCATTTTGCTTCTAGTAATTTGGAAACAATAACATGGCATTCAAGCAATTGTTACTAATTACATACGGAACTAGAATATGAGGCAGAATTTCAACCAGTAGTCCATTCCACCGACAGGTTTTGAACTTGATCAGTTGGTCAATTTGGGTAGATGAAATGTATTACTTGGCTCCAATGCTTATGGGAAAATTTACATTGAGTTAGAGAGATGCAGTTATATCAAATTGGTCGAACTATTAACTGCATGGTTGTCCATATATCAGACAAAATATTCACAACTATCCTTCTAGTGATCCAAAATCTGCCTCACGTAATGTTTCATTTGTTTTTAACATTTACTTATTTTTTTTTGCCTTTTTCTTTCGGCATTAGACCTTTTGTCCTTTTTCCTTGTCCTTTGAAGCTTCACCTCTTCCTTCATTTCCCTTTCTTTATTCCCCTGTTCATTCCTCAAATACTGTTCTTTATTCATCTCCTCATTGGTTCCTTGGTCTTTCTCCTCTTCCCTTCTCTCTTGCTCTTTCTTCTCATCTTTTTCTCTTTCTTTTTCTTTCTCTCTCTCTTCTTTTCTTTTCTCTTTCTTCTCATCTTCTTTTATCCCTTTTTCATTCTTCTCCTCCTCTTTTCTTTCCTCTTCTTTCTCTGCTTCGTTTCTCTCCTCTTCCTTAGTCTCTTCATTTCTTTCTTCCTTTTTTTCTTCTTGTGCGGCATCTGTTGTAAATAGAGGTGCACCATAATTACTACAATTTTTGTTTGGTTCACATGCTGAAGCCAATGTTTCAAGAATCATGCGATGTGGTATTAATTATCATCTGTTTCTATTTCCTTTAGTAATCAAGTTGACTCATATAAAAAAGTACCTCAATCTGAGCTTGCAACTAGAAATGTACCGATTTGAAAACCCTAGGGCATGCAGGGGAGATGTGTGCATACAGTACCTTTTAGAAAACAATATTCTCTGTGATGCATAATGTTCCATTCAATGTAGCTGTTCATTTGCAGAATGTTTGGTGTGTCATGTGTCATCAATTATAAGCTACTTTGCAGACATTGAACTTTTTGATACCTTTTTTTTCCAGTTCTCTTCATCGAAATCACACAGCTATTGTACAAAACAGTGGCTTCCAAAATAACACAGCTGTTTTCATTTCTGATCCATTGTTATGCAAATTTGACTAACAGATGATTTATTATGTGGTAATCTGTTAAAGTATAAAATTAAAACTCTGTTTTGAAATAGTCCCTCAACCAACGGAGCATTTCTTATTTTATTATATGAATTGTTTTTACCTTGTACTGTAGTTGAAAGTTCACTTCCGGAAAGTTCATCACTTGGGACATTCCCCCTGAATGACACCTGCAAAAAAAAGGGAAGGGAAGTATACTACCCAGAGGAATCATGGTTAACTCATTTTCAATAAGTTAACACACTACCGGTATGTTTACCAGCACTTATTGAAAGTAAACTAAATATGACTTTCTGGGTAGAACACCTCCCTTGCATTAATTGTTGAAATTACATTTAATTTTTAGTCGAAAATAACATTAACTAGCTTCAGAATTAGCACTTTCCCTTCATTCATTTACTAAAATGACATTTTAATTTATATTAATTGTTCAATGAAGCGCTGAGTCAGGAGTGCTTTCTTTTCAAAAATTGCATTGACATGTATTTCCCTTTAGTAACATACCCATTGCAGCATTTAAAACCAAAGCCCACTGC
>OZ026602.1:34433374-34458374 GCA_964020085.1 Micromussa lordhowensis | reverse complement strand
ATGCAGCTGAATTGCATTGTTTTAGTTTTGTTTATGATTCCTATACTTTGGGCAGTATTCTAATTTTAATTTATCTTTTATATGAATAAAATGATTTAAATAAATAAGTAAATCAACTTTGTCTAACGAGGGTAACACATAACAGTCGTCAACTGATAAACCAGTGGCCCTCGAATTCCCGATCGAATTGGAATTTGAAATGGCTTGTATCATCTTTGTTTAATGATTGCAAAAGGAATTTTTATGTGTGGATTACAACCCACTTACTCTTTCATAAATGTCTAAAAGCTCTGGTGTTTCCACATTGTCTTGATGCCTGATCACTTGCCTCCCTCGCTGGATAGTGAAATGGAGAGGCAATGAGTCTTTTCCCCCTGCCCAATCATACACCTCCTACAGGAATAAATAACGAAAATAAATTAAATCATTAAAAAGCTATTTTTTGGGGAAACAAGAATTTCTCTGATAAACACTGGTTTTCACTCGTCATCAAATTTTGGTGGAAGAAACTAAATGACCTCAGTTAGAAATGCATTCTTTTATGGCATAATTTACGACATGTACATTAACCAGTTTCTGCTTAATATTGTGATGAAAATGCCTGGTGAGCACTAATTGCTTTTCTGTCTAATCAATTAAAATTGTAAACACGCACCTGAAAGAAGACACCTTTCTTAAAGAACCTCTCCATCTTTCCGTGTGAATGCCAGAGAACTATTTTTACAGTTGCAGGCCCTTCAGCTAACTCTTTTGGTACTCTATGGTTTCTTTTGCCTCTTATCTGACAGAGTGAGACATACAATTTTTTTTAATTTAGCTCCTTTTCATATGTTGCATTAAGAGAAGCCTAGAGTTTTCATGTAAACAAATGTATGATGCAAAATCTTCACTGAAAGACCTAAATGAACATTGTAATGGATATATATTGTTATCATTATTAATTTACTTATTAATGGTGAATGACAGACTCTGATGTTATGTCTACCATCTCCTATTGCACAGATTGTGCAATGATCAATGACTTGTCTAATAACTTCACCAACAATCCAGTGCTTAATTTTGTGCTTTGATCTTTATCCTAGCAGTAGGATGGGATCCAAATTTACTGCCTACATTTTAAGCAGTTTAAAAATACACTTGATTTCCCTTTGATATCCCAGATAAGTTTTGCCGAGACATATTTTTTGATTATTTCTGCAAAGTTCAGTTGCGAAAAGGACCTTGTTACCTTGCTAATTTGCATACTTTGAAAATGTGAATATTTCTGGAACAAAAAAAAGTTATTTTTGGTAAACAGGAATATCTATTTTAAATGCATTCTCATACAGACTATTATGTAAATGCTTTGGAACACTTTTGGTAGGAAAGATGTCTTGTTTCATTGAGATCTGTTAACCATTTAGCCCATAAGTTGTCTCCCTTTGACAAGTAAAATTGTGTGGCATTTTAAGACAGATTAGAATCTACATGTATATAGGGAGTAAGACAGATTTTAATTTAAGTATACGGCATAGGTTCAGTAAAAAAAAAACCTACATTATCCTCTTCCTCTTTCTCGTCATCTTCCTCTCCCTCTCCCTCTCCCTCTTTCTCTTTCTCTTGTACTTTCTTGGGTTCTACTAAGTCTTTCTCCTTCTCTCCCACTTTGTTGATCCTTTTTGTTCTACTGTCTGTTTGAAAAAGCATAGTTACAAATATCAATGGAATTTAATTTCTGTTGTTGGAGCTACCCCAGGAAAAACAGTTAATTATAACAAAGCAAGGTGTTTTCCAAAGACACTAGCTTCACCGTAATTGGAAAATATGCCAGCAATAAAAGCACAACTTTTGAAAATTTTATACTCTAAGGCCTTCTGATAAATCAAAAATATTGAAATAATCTTATTGACCACAATAGGTTCTTCATGTGAACTGTATCAAAACAGTGTATATTTAACAATATACATGTGGCCCACAGCGAATACAAGTTGAAGATAATGTAATAGTTTTTGGGAATAAAACAAAAGAAAGCTTAATGGTTGATTGCGCCATTTTGCGACTCAATGACTACTATTAATAGTCCTCTAGTAGCGTAGCCAATTAAAATGCAGGATTTACAATAGTCCACTGGTTGGGTAGTAAATCAATGAATGATTATTGTTATTTGACTAGATAACTAGCTATTCAATAATTCCCAGACCTTTTCTGTGGAATCATGTTGCAAAGTTTGCAGAAATGCCACATTTTGTTCTTCACGCTCGAACCTCCACTGGGCTAGCTGTTGTCTGTGAATAAAACAATTTTAAAAAGTCTCGTATTTCGTGCACTGGTGGTTTGCCACATTGCTCAAAGTTAAAGCTGGATCCTACCTAAGTTAGTAAGTAATGTAAGGCATAAAGGAATTTTAGCAACAACCATTTAACAGACTTTGTAACCGTTTTTTTTTCAATTTGAGTTCGACCATTTCATAAGTATTTCAAGCACATTATAGGAGTGATGTTAAGACTCAAGTTTTCAATTTGTATACACTTGCAATGCTGTTTGTTCTTTTTTTTTTCAAGGCTTTAACATAAAATTGTATTCATTTTCATGACAGAGCATAGCAGTATATTCCAAAGTTATTGCGCATTTGATTTATCAATGATACAACAATTAACACAACCTGCAACTGTAAGTTCATCTGTGGAGATATTAATTGATAGTGTTTTGTTCTTACCTTTGTAAAGTAAGGCTCTGCATCATAAGGTTCACTTTACGTAGCAGACTTTCAACATCTAAGTCCTGCAGGTCTTTTCCTAATTTCAGTATTATCATGTGCAATGAAAAGCATGGTTAAATTTGTCGTGTAAGGTTGCCTCGTGCATTTAGCGACCAATAAGTCAATGTTAATGTTACAATCTTAAGAACGGACATACATATATCACCTAGATATACTGAACTAAAGGGTTAAGAATATCTAGGTGATATATGAACATACTAAAAGTACAGACTGAGCTAAAAGCTTTTGTATGTACAGTATAACTCACCTTCAACTCGTTCCATAAAAACTGGCCTCTGTTGTGTGGATGGGACGAAAAATAGCAATTGATCATCTTGTCCATTTCCATATGACTTGAGCACTGTTCGTTTCCGAAGATAAGAATCTAATGTGATTATACTGCATTCTACACCTGTAGGAAGCCATTTCTGAGTATAGCAAATTGTGTTTCATGTATTTAAAATAGCCAGTATCTTTGTGTGTTATTTTTTTAATGAGGAACTTTGTATACTTCATAACTATAAAAAGGTAGGGAAGAGCTTTTTTTTTCTCTTTATCAACATTGTTAATGCCAACCCATAAAATCAATTAATACAGCCCACAGCATTGAAGAATTTCTGAAAAGAAAAAATAAATTAATAATATATTTGAAAGTATTTGTCAGCCTTTGTTTTCCTTGTCTACCTTCTTGTCCATCTTTCGAAGATGACTTGGCCACCCAGAAAAACCAGTCTCCTTCTTTGCTTTCCTCTTTCAGCCTTCTAAGAACCCTAGTTAAAAATATTAGACAACAGTGCCACTCAGGTGCATACATAAACAGTTATTTCAACATTATATGTTCTTCCCCTTACAAAGGAAAGTGTTTTATAACTGACAAAAAACTTATGTCAATCTTACTGTAATATGAAATGGTTATAATACCTTTGCTTTTCCTTTCGAAAAGATCCCTGGCTTGCTTGGTTTAAGATTAGTGCGACTACAGCCCGTCGGCAGTCATGTGTCTGCCAGCAGATCTAGTGAGTACCAAATAATATCAAGTCAACTTAGAATGTCACTATTCATAAATGGGGAGTGACATTGTCTTTTTGGGGGCTCCAATAATATTCAAGATCTTGTAGGGTGCAGAAAGTTGATGGCTCAGAGGGGCATACTTAAAGGCTTTTGTTCTGGAATTAACTCTATCTGGGGGTTTAGGCAAAAGAAATATTGTGCTCAACCTTGTTTCAAATACTTTACTTAAAGTGTCTATTTGACAACACTCACCTCTTCAAATGAGTGAATTAATAGAGGAGGCATGAAGCTGTCTTCCTCATTCATGATTGAGTCATTCAGCAATGTCTGGCACTGAATGACTTCATCGGTTCTTGATTCTATTCTTGAATACTCTGTGTAGAGATCATGAATGCAGCGTAATTAACATTCTTAAAATTAACATTCTTACGTAACATTATTAAAACTATTCGAACAGCTCGTTGGAAACACTGTATTATACAGAGTGTACAACGTATAATTATATCAATCTTATTGGCAGTGGTGAATAATACACTATCCTGAAAAATTACACAAAAAGCCCAAAAGAAAAAAATATGCACATGGAAAGAAATCACAGGGAAACTTACAATAATATGAATGCAAACCATAAATTTTTAAGATTGATTGAGACAGAAACTCAGTGAACTAGTTTCACATAGGAGAGTTTCTTTTAAGATGTTTACGTTCATTTGATAGGCCACTAAATGTTTTAGGAAGTCTAATGGGGAGTCCATCAAAATAGTCAATGAACTGAGTGCCAGTGTTTTGACCAATTCTAAGCCTAATCATTAATTTTGTGAAAATTAACACAATCATTGCATCTCTGGAAAATCTAACATCATTTGCCCATTACAAACACTTTTCTATTGCTTTCAATTCTATGGTTACAGGACATTGTTTTGAGCTTTTACGTCTTGTTTTAAAAGTGACATGTTCTGAGAAGTACTAGGCAACCCATTCATTCTGATTAAGGAGATGTTTAAGCTTATAGACACTGTTGTAAGAGGTATCCATAAATTTACCATTTTTGTGAAGACAATTAATTGAAATGTTATGCTTCATGGCTTTATGACCTTCTTTGGGCTTTTCAATAGTATTGAATCTAGGTGCAAAGCATTATCAATTTTACGCTACTTAATTATTGTCAAGCCATTCAGTGCATTCATCACTTATGTTTTCATTTTCATTTTATCCGCCAATAAAGTACTATTAGGCCTACCTCCTAAGCCAATAGAGGAAATGTCTGAGGCAACTGTTCCAGCTGCAATTAAGAATGTAGAAAGGAAATAGTTAACAATTATTCACCGAAGTGGAGGTAAATATCCGTCACTTTCACCGACACTGTGGTGAATAATAATTGTTTTAGTATACATGTATATACCACACAAGCTGAATAATTAGCAGACCAAAACGTTATTTTAAGTGTGACAGGTGGTCGGAAATTGTAAAATCTTTCGCGCTGGTTTCCTCGGAGGTAAATAGTACTTGCTAATCACCTCCGAGTTGACCAATCTGAGTGCACGGAAAGCACTATTCACTGGTGTGGTATATACAAAATTGAAATATTTTTTATATCCCAGCATATTCAAAGACATATGTGTAATTGGGACCATGTATATAGCAAGTAATTCTTAGCATATATAGTATTATCTTTTTAACAATTCTCTGTGTATCCTTCAGTCAAGCTGTCTTGTACAATCAAAGAAAACTTGTAAGATACTGATGAAATGGTTGAGATATAAATATGTGTAATTATTGAAACGTATTAAATATCTAATGATTAACTGATACTGAAAAGAGTTTCTGGCACAAGATACATGTATTAATTGACACTAATAAAGTGAACAATACAATTCATTTGCAGTACCCCTTATTCCATCTCCATAAAATGCTACACCAGAGATTCCTGAAACAGACACTTCATCCGTCAATAATAAAAAGTGAAGTCAACACTAAATCAGTAAACGTGAATTAAATAACAATACATCAACGTAACTTGTCAGTAGACCTTCATCTTAAAATAATCACATAACATTAGTATACAAATCTTAAATTTCTTGGTTACATTACATCGTTGTGCTCACACAGACACACAGGCACGCACACCCATACTTCCCTTGTCGTTTATCTGGCATGTTTTCTGGGTTGGGAAATAGCTTAATGGTTTGCAAGTTAGAGACAATCAGATGTGATGTTGGGCAATGATGTAAATTGTGTTACTATTTCAAGTGAAATGTGATTGCAAGGTTTCCCAACACATTGTATTTACCGCATACAAGTATAACACTGTCACCTAAAAAATGTAATATATATTATAATTTCCCTCTACAAAACTATAACTACCATAATACAAAAGAAAACACGAAGACCAAATGTTTGGCACAGAGAGAGGCTTTATTGAAACTAACAACCCAGCCCCCCCCCCCCTTCTGCGAGACTAGGGGGGGAACTGCCGAATAACAACAAAACCTCTCCGCCCACCGGATAAGGGTGGGAGGGAAGGGAAGCTAAATAACAAAACCAGACTAGCACAAGAAACAGTACTACACTAACTGATGGAACAATGTGATGTAACGAAAAGGCACGAGGCCTGTGAAACTTGAGCTACTGCCCCGCATGGGCCGAGAGCGAGCCAATCACAATCGGGAAATTAAGTGTTTTGAAAGGCTCAAAAACAAAACAAGGAACGTTTAACGTCGAGGCTGAATAAACTAGCTGTGACAGTCCTAGAGACTTGATTATCAGAACTTTTCCAAACAATGTGAGATTTCTTGCTCTCCATATATCCAAATTTGTTTGCATCTTGCGTATTTTAAGATGAAAGTTTAATTCATTGTTTTCCTTATCATTATACGAAACATGAACCCCTAATATACGCACTGGACTGCGCATCCATTTTAGATTTAAGGGATTGCTTTTATTTTTTTCCCATTTCCCCAGCCACATTGCTTTAGATTTCTTAACGTTTAAAGTTAGGCCTGACAACCTTCCAAATTCATCGACTAATTTCAAGGCTTCTTTAACTGCTTCCAAATCTGCACAAAACAAGTTTGTGTCATCTGCAAATTGACTTAATTTAATTGTATTTTCCAGAATTTTAATACCTACTATCTTTGTGTCTTGTCTTATCTTGTTTGCTAACAGTTCAGCTGACAGAACAAATAAAAAGGGAGAAAGCGGACATCCCTGCCTTACACCTCTCGATGGCTTAAACCAGTTTGTTAAAAAACCGTTATTTATAACTGCACTTTCAATATTTGTATAAAAAGTGCTAATCCAATGCATAATACTGGTCCCGAAATTAAAGGCGCGTAGTGTATTCATTATGTATCCCCATTCTAATGAATCAAAAGCTTTTTTGAAATCCAGTGATACTAAAATTCCAGGTATGTTATGCAGCTTTGTGTATTCCATCACATCTTCAATTAGACGAATATTTTCTCCAATATATCTTCCTTTGATAAAACCAGTTTGATCACTATGTATTAAAGATGGTAGATATGGTTCTATTCTTTTGGCTATTGCTTTAGTTGCAATTTTACAATCGACGTTAAGTAAGGTTATTGGTCTCCAATTTTGTAATTCTAGTAATGAACCATCTTCCTTTGGAATAAGAGTGACAATTCCTCTCCTTTGTGATATGGAAAGTTCATTTACCTCGTAAGCAGCATTGAAGCTCGCAACCAGATCCTGTCCTATCAAATCAAAGAAAGTTTTGTAAAATTCAACAGTAAAACCGTCTTCTCCTGGCGTTTTATCGCTCTCGAATGTGTCCAAGACCTTTCTACATTCATCAAAGGAGAGAGGACCTTCCATTTTCTCTCTGTCTTCAATCGTGAGTTTTGAGATTGTCAGTGGTTCAATGAAACTATCAAAATCCTTTTGCTCAAAATTAGTTACTGTTTTATATAATTGGCTATAGTATTCTTCGATACTATCTAATATCTGTCTCTCATTTTTAATTGTTGTTCCATCTTCTGCATGAAGTTCAGTGATAGTTTTCTTATTGTAGTTCTTCTTTTCTAAATTAAAAAAATATTTGGTTGAACGTTCGCCTTCTTCTACCCAGCGGCATTTCGATCTAAATATAGCAGATCTTCCTTTCTTCTCATAAATTGACTGTAACTCTGCTTTAAGATTATCATATTCATTTAGAATGGGATCTATACCGGGGGAGTTAAAATTATTGCAGATTATATGATCCAGTTCTTCGAGTCGACTCTTAACTTCTTCTTCTCTAACATGTAGTAATTTACTTTTGTTTTTACTAAAGGAGATGGTTGTTGATCTAAACTCCATTTTTAACATTTCCCAAAACAAACGTTTGTCTTTTACGGCTGAATACATTTCGCTTGCAGAAAAATACGTTTTACGAATATTAGCCAGGTATTTTTCATCGTCCAGTAAGGTATTATTAAATTTCCAAAGCCCTGGTCCGCGAGGTGTTTCATTACTCCCCGACAAAGACATGTAAATTGCTTGGTGATCCGGTGCCACAGACGGGTAAATGTCACTCTTTTTAACAAACCGTGTCAAATTCTGGGCAACTAGGAAAAAGTCAATTCTTGATTTAAGTTTTAAGGCTTTGGATACATAAGAGTATTTTCGTAGTTGCGGGTGGCGTACTCTTTGAATATCTATTAAGTCAAAAGCCTCCATTGTTGTCAAAAGCAAATTTCTATAGTTTGACGGTTTCCAAGCGGTACCGCCCACTTTATCTTTTTTTGTGAGAGTGCAGTTCCAATCGCCACCAACTATAAGTGTGGAAAGTTCTGATTTATCAATGAGCACATTGTTTAGCTCTTGTAGAAAAGTCAGTTGGTCGGACTGATTGTTAGGTGCGTAAACGTTACAGAGTGACAGCTTTAGCGAGTTGAATTCCATTGTAATTAACACCATTCGTCCCGTATTGCTGTTAAAAATACAATCAATTTTACTCCGGATCGAGGGTGAATAAGAATGCATACCCCTTTACTGTGTTTAGTTCCATGAGAAAAAAACATCTCGCCTCCCCATTCGCTCTTCCATATCATTTCATCGCTTGGTTCGGAATACGTTTCTTGCAGAAAGATAATTTTTGGTGAATGATCTTTAAGATATGCAAAAATGCTCCTCCTTTTTAGTTGGTCTCTAATTCCCCTGACGTTTAAAGATAAAATATCCCACATTGTGTTCTTATGCATTGTTAGCACATAAGGTCCTTAAAAATGCAAATTAATCACTGTGAGAGAGAAAAGAAAACAAAGCTACTGTTGTAACACGAATACAGAACAGGCAAACAGAAAAAAAAATGTAAAACTAACCAAATAAACAAAGAAACAAACAACTACAAGCTAAAAAACGTTCTAAGAGGTTTCCTCTTCCAGGGAAAATGTCTCCCTCTCCCGATCTCTGCCCCAATCTACTTAAGTTATCGATTTAATTTGTTTTATAAGGATTTTAGATCATCCAGTTCCCTTATCCTAATTGGTCTTCCGTCTGGCGAGGTTTTAATATAGATTTGACCGTCCATCGTCCATACTTTCAATAGTTCTCCATTTCGCCTCATCGTATTTGCCTCATTAACTATTTTCTTTCTATAGGAGGTCAAACTTTCGTAAATAGAAATCCTATCTTTGGATTCAGGAGAATGACTTCCCGGGAACAGATTAGGCAGCTTTATATTACGCAAGTTGACTCTCGCCTTGTACAAACTGGTTTTAGTTTTATGACTTACGAATTTCGCTATTATCGGCTTGTTCCCCTTTCTGTTCAATTTATGGCTGATCTCAATATCGACTGGGTTTATTGGTACCTGTAGCGCCTCCGCCAATTTGAGCACCACCTCTTCAGTCGATGAATACGCGCTCTCCGGCACTCCATGGATTTCTAAAGAGTTTTTCCTGGTATACTGTTCCAGTTTATCCTGTAACTCGTACAGATCACTGATTTCCTCTTGCTGCTCATCCACGTGCCTTTTCGCTGCATAAAGCTGTTTTTCGATTTCTTGGTACTGATTGTCCATCTTCTGCAAGTGAGTTTTGAGAGTGGATATTTCGTTGGTCTGTCGGCTAACCGTAAATTTCAACCCTTCCATCTCGTTGCGTATCTCTTTATTCTCACGTAGAATGTTATTAACGTTTATCTGAATGTCCACCAGCATCTCGTGGAGTTCAAGTAGGGTAGGTTCTGGCTTCTGCTGTTCGTTTGTTGGCTGATGTGTCTCTAGAGATACGTCTTCACCTTGTCCCAGCGATGTCGCCATATTTGATCGTTTTGGAGTTGCTATCTCCTCGTCAGTCGAGCCTCTTTCTCCCCTTTTATGTTTTTTTCCTCTCCCTGTCATGAATTGTTGACCTATTTACTAAATTTTTGCTGTCGAGGACTGTGATTTCTTCATAAATTTGAGAAATTTAGGGGCGAGCGCTCGCTCACTCAAAAAACGTGCCACCGCACATCGTGTCTACCAGGAAATCACACCAATTCTAAAAACAAAACTATTTAACTTTCTGTGGAACAACAAAAAAGACAAAATTAAAAGGGAGGGGCTTTACCAAGACCTCAATAAAGGCGGACTGCGTATGGTAGACACAGAAATAATGTTCAAGGCTCTAAAACTGGCCTGGATTCCTAGACTTTTGTTGCCAGGAAATCCAAAATGGAAAACAGTCCCAGATTACTATCTTAAAAGAGTAGGGGGTCTCAACTTTTTATTAAGATGCAATTATGACTAAAAATACCTAACCTCACTGCCGGTGTTCTATGGAAATATTCTAAAGTTCTTCAGAGAATTAAAAACTCTATATATTCATAGTAGAGACCAAACTATAATTCTACACAATAACAAAGATATACTCGTTGGAGATAGACCCTTTTTTATTAGGGAATGGTATCAAAATGGCATTCTTTCAATCCAAGATCTTCTAACATCGACCGGTCAACTAATGTCGTATCAGGAGTTTTTGGACAATTACCACTGTAAAAAGACTAATTTTCTTCAATACTATCAGGTCATTAGTGCCATCCCGAAACACCTGCTAACTTTGGCAAGAAATGAGGCTCCAATAAAGAAAGACCCTTACCTTAGCAATACCTTTAATTTTCAGCTTGACGAATCTACACAAATTGACCTGATTAAAATTCGAACTAGTGAATTTTACAAACTACTCAACACCAGGACACACACAGCAGAACATAAGGGTCCCCAAAAATAGGACAAGCACTTTGTAACAAAAAAAGATGTGTGGAAAAAACGTTTCGCCTCCCTCAAAACTCTATGTAAAGAGCCCAAGCTCAAGGAATTTCAATTTAAATTTATGCACCGAATTGCAGTTACAAAAAGAGAACTTTTTCGTTATGGTATCCAGTCAGACGATGACTGTGTATATTGTGGCGAAAGGGACTCCATTGATCATACTTTCAGTGACTGTACTTTTGTTAAAAAATTTTCACACGAGGTCATCAATTGGTTCAATCTAACGAACAAAACGCACTTTAACCCGTCCATACAAGAGAAACTGTTCGGCGTTACATCCGAACAATTTGGAAAAAATGCAGCGAAGAAATTTAACTACACACTCCTTTTTATGAAATACTACATTTACACTAACAAACTGCAGACTAGTTCAATCTTACTTGCTGATTTTGTAAATAAAATCTCGTTTAAATACAAAATTGAAAATTTCGAAGTATAAATAATAAGAGAAACCAAAGATGTCTCCTCCGCTTTCTTTTCCTGTTTCACAACTTGTATTATAATTAAAGTAATTCCTGGTCATAAAAAAAAAACTTAGTGATAGTTAGCTTAATTAGGTTTTCAGCAACAGTGTTAGATATAGCATATAGATATGGTGAATTGAAGTATACTAGAAAACGGAATGGTTTACTTGACTCCCATTCTTCTAACTTTAATACTTATCAACCGAAAAGGAGTGCACCTGTAAATGTAAATTGTCAGTAAGTGATTCAATGTGTAATCTAGTAATTAATTGTAAGTAGTCAATCGTCATATGTAGTAAATGTTTCTAATTCTAAGCAAGCAATATGACGTACTGTAAGTAGGTAAAATAACATTCTGCAATGGCGATAATCATAATCATCAACTAGTACTGTATCAAGTTATAGGCCGATGTTAGTACTGTATTGTTAGCTGGAAGTTTTTTAATGTCAGTAATGCGTATTATTATTTGTAATGCAACATATGCCATGTAAAAACTAAAGGTTAAAAAAGGTTAAAAATGATAATAAAATAGAAAGGAAACGAAAAAAAAAAAAAAAAAAAACAATTTTTCTCTACAAAACTGTAACTACCATAATACAAAAGAAAACACGAAGACTAAATGTTTGGCACAGAGAGAGGCTTTGTTGAAACTAACAACCCAGCCCCCCCCCCCCTTGTGCGAGACCAGGGGGGAACTGCCGAATAACAACAAAACCTCTCCGCCGCCAAAACGCGCTAAACAAGAAGTCTACGTGGAGAAGGAAGAGCCCAGGGAGCGAACCATCCCTTGCTAAACCTTGAGCTTGAGGGCCATAGAAATGTCTAGATAACTCTTATATGCATCGGAACGCCAGTCGCCGAAAACCTGGATAAGCTCCCCTGGTAGCCCGGAAGAGAAAGCCCAGGAGGTACCCCCCCGGCGAAAAGAATGACCCCTAAACAAGTGATACTGAGGGACCTTGGCAGCCCTAAGACGGGCGCGCATAACGGAAATGAACTGGCGTTTGACGACTGGTTTAAAAACTCCTGAACGAGAAGAATATAGAAATAAGGAGGAACTACCAGGAGCCGGAACTAACTCACACATAAGATGAAATAAACGAACGGGACAAAGTGGAGAACCTGGAATACAGACAAGGGGCAGGGCTAGAACCCGCTTCCCAAATTGATTTGTTTTGGACCATGTGAACTTGACACACAACCCAAAATGAGAGGGCTCAAAATCGCCCCTTCGGAGGCACAGGTAACTGTCGTCTGGACCCCGAGCATCCGGAACTAAATTTGCATGACGCGCGAAGAGAAAAAAGGTGAACACAAAGGGACAAGAAAGGGAGACATCGATAGGGTCGAGATCCCCACCGAACTGAACTAAGAGGTGTAATAACTGGGGTGTGATAGGAGGGGCACAGAGTGGGCAATGTTGAGCTAATCTCTCAATACCGCGCAATGTAACCTGAAGTTCATGAGCACTGAGATCTGGGAAAGGAAACCCTAAACTCACATGAAGCAACTTAACCCCACTGAGGTAATTCCGAATAGAAGGTGGGGTCATAGATCTACTTAAAAATTGACAATATAAACTAACAGTATTGATGGAGGCGGGCAAAAAGGCTTAGTCAAAATGTAAACAAAAATACAAATAAGATCGCCATTGAGTTCCTGCGGCGTAAGCAGCCTTTCGAGAAGGCTTGAGGTCCCGTGACAGCTTGGACAAGGCTGAATCTGGAGAAGAAAGCTACAAATAATCAGACAAGGAGAATAACAATGGAGAAACGTCTACTTCATGCAAGGTTAGAGATTTGGTAGCGGCATGAAATTGTTCTTTGAAGGAAGACTGCAAATGCCAACGAGACAGGAGGTCAGCCAGACGATTGGCAGAACTAGACAAATGTAATGCACGTAACTCAAATTCATGTGAAGCAGCCTCAAGCCAAATAGCTCGCAAACAAATCGCCAAATACGGGTCCTGAACACGACCGGAGTTGAGAGAGCTAACCACCGCTTTGTTATCGCACTGTATGACAATACGCAAGCCCGACCAGGAAGAACCCCATAAGCGACAGGCGATGAGTATTGCGATGGCCTCGAGATGATGAATGGAGTGAAACTTAACAGTAATCTCTTCTGGAAAGACACGGTGAAAGAAGTTGATCAGTCAATCCACCGCAACCCGTGAGACAGGCGTCGGTGCTAAAAACACCATCAGGAGCTGACCACAGAGTCGAAGGAATGACAGACACACCATTGTAAGTCCGGAGGAACCGCAACCACCATTTAATATCTCGATGGAATTCCCGCGAAAGTTTTGTGTGATAATGGTTATGTTTCAAAGTTCGAAGCAGAGCCAAAATACGAGACAAAAACAAACGACTTTGTCTGACACACTTGGAAACAAAGGACAACTTTCCCACTAAAGACTGAAGCTCGGATTTTGTAGCCGAATGTCGGCCGATCCATTGAAGTAACAAAGTCTCAATTTCATGTAATCGGTCGGGTGTTACGGAGAGCGTTAAATCAACAGTGTTAACTTCCACACAGGTAAGAACGGACAGTTAAGAACGGTTGAAGGTGGGCAAGCTTTGGCGAGCGATTCTTGCAGTCCTAAATCGCGAAGAAGATGGCCGCATGTTTCATAGTCTTGAGGAGCGGTATCTGGAGAGGCAACGCCAATGAAATCATCAAGATAATTAACCACGTAACATCCATCTTGTGAGAGCATGTAACGCATGGTGGAAGTAGAACGCTGACAAGCCATCGCGGCAGTCTTAAGCCCCATGGGCAAAACAACATCAAAGTACAGTTCATTGTTCCATTGATATCCTAATAAAGGGTAATCAAACAGATCGATGGGAAATTGGCGATAGGCTCTTTTTAAATCACGCTTGAACAACAGATAGCCCGAGCCGAGCGAAGCCACACGATCCGCAATTGTGTCGATAGTCGGGTAAACTAAGGAATAAGGCTGTGATAAGTAAATCCCGTCGGGAATGGCGTCATTGATGGACGAACCTGACGGCCAGCTGAGGTCTAAGATCATCCGCCACTCCGCAGAGTTTGCCTTCGGAACAGAATTTAACGGTGAGACTACAATTGGACGAGAAAAGGGATTACCAGCGAAGGGACCGATAACTGCACCACGATCGAGCTCCATAGAGAGAGAAGAATCCACCGCTGAAGGAAAATCCGTGGCACCCTTGTGATTGTGGGCGACGCGAGCAGACGAAAGTGAACTAGCGTAATCCACACCAACCGGCCAGCCAAACTCAAGAAAATCGCAAACTGCGTAGTCGGGGTAGTCTTGCAGTCGAGAGCGCCAAAGTGGTATGTTCAGAGATGAAGGAACCAGTAAGCGTGCTCCCAAGAAGTTGTACTGAGCAAAGGAACAAACACGCCGATGTAAACAAACAAAACATTGTGACGAAAATCCGTGATGTCGTGAAGCGTTTGATAAAACACAATCATGACTTGGAGGCAGAGCGACGATATCGGAGTCATCATTGTCAAGAAATCCTGAATCGGGAGACAAAGAAAATGCATGATTAACACAGGAAAGTCTGGAGTCTAGCGTAAGTCGAGAAATATTCGCAAAATGAGAGTCTGGAGTTGAAAGTCTAGAGTCTAGCGGATGCGGAGTGAAAACTGACAAAAGTCGGGGATCAGGAATGCGATGTCGGTCCTGATTGATCAGTGGCCGAACCAGAGACGACGTGCTTCGTGGGACAATCGGGCGAAAATTCCGAGTGCCGGCCGATCACGCGGGAAACTGTCCAGCATTTGGCACAGATATCCTGTAACCACTTCGTTTCATTCCGAATGGTTCCAAAATGATCTTTCCCATGTGAACATTTCTCGTTTTGGTAATCCCGACAAAACAAAACTGGCGTCCCCGAACCCGAACGGCCAGCCGCCCCACTTGACGTGGATCTCGAGGAATTGCGTAACAGACGGGTTTCCAAATCTGCAAAGGAATCTCCCCAACGCGCACGACCACATTCAATCTCGAAAAGAACGGCGGCGTGGAACTCACGAACGGCTGACCAATTGAACTGAGTAACCAGGTACATTAGGACAATAAAATGATCAAGCCGTGCGCTGCGTTCGGTCTCGGAGAGGGAAGGCAACTTTAAAATAGAGGCGTAACCAGCTGAGAACTCGGCGATGGTTAGCTCGTCGTATGTTTTGGTTTTGGACACATAAGCCAAACTCAACTGACTGTGGGGCCATAGTTGTGGCTTGACGACTCTGCTCGTGAGTTTAGTGGTTTTGCCAGACTTCAGTCGAAGCTTCTTACCTCGGTTCCGGGAGGACTGTTCGTCGTCCTCCTCTGAGCCGCTGGAAGAGAACCCCAGACGCTCCAGTTCCTCCGCTACTCGCGCTGATAAGGTGGGATCAGAACGAAGAGCCTTGATGTTGAGTTGCGACTGAGTAGGTGGTGGCTTGTTACGCTGTGGCACCTGAGTGTGTTTTTGGAGCTCGGCATTCCTGCGTTGTAAAGCGTGAAGCTCTGCCTGCAAGCGCGAGACCTCTGTTTGCCGTTCCAGCGCTTCGTTCTCGGAGCGCATACGCTCGATGGCGGCGTTGAGCGCCGCAACGTTGTCCGATGATGAGTGAGTCGGGTTTTGTTGCCCGGAGGATGGAGAACTAGCATGATCCCGTCCTGGAGAAGAAGATACGACCGTACCAGGCGTAGGCTGATACTGGAAGCTGTCGTGGAAAACGTCCTCGTCGTCCTCGGCCTGACCGGTATGCATTGCTGCATAGTCGCGAGGGATACGTTCTAGGAGATTGGAAGCCATGATCGTAAAGCTAAATAACTCCAAATGCTAAATAACAAAACCAGACTAGCACGAGAAACAGTACTACACTAACTGATGGAACAATGTGATAACCAAAAGGCACGAGGCCTGTGAAACTTGAGCTACTGCCTCGCATGGGCCCAGAGCGAGCCAATCACAATCGGGAAATTAAGTGTTTTGAAAGGCTCCAAAACAAAACAATTAATTAAAAAGCAAGAGTTACAAGAGTTGCAAAGTACTTAGCCTCTATTGTTTATTGTTCTGTATTTTCAAATATCTCTGATTGTAACCGTTATTTCTGGCAACTGCCTGATGATTGCTTCTCATGGAGCATGAAACTCAGAGTAGCGAATAAATGACTGAATAACCTAACTCTTGCATTTTAATTTATTAGTTATTGCTCTAGTTTCACTATTGAGCACTTTAAAGTTGATGAAGATTTCAACCCATTTTTGGATAATATATATAATATATATTTTTTATATACAAATGTACTATTTACCTGTTCTTGAAGGAGTCACCCCTGTTATTGTGCTTGTCCTTGCTGGGGGTATGTGTCGCCTTTGTCTTTCAACTGGTGTGAAATGGTTCAAAACATTGTTTATTGAAATATATAGTCAAAGTAGCTATTAAAGTGCAAAATGTGTAAGTTGCATGGACAACGTGGTTAGAACCCCAAGAAGAGCCTATTTGAGGAATGACATTTTTTTAAGTTTTAACGAATGATTCTTTCAAGCCTGGTTTGATTGGACAGTTATGGCCACGGATGGCCAACAAACAAACAAAGAAGACTAGATAGCATTGTTTGGAGGGAGAAGGATTACACTGTAATAGCTGGGGTGTGTTTTTTACCTGGAGGATTGGGATGCACAATTATGGGATCAGTCAGAGATCCTTGACTTTGCAGAAAACCAGTGTCTGTTGGTTACAAAGAAATTTCAATATAAAGAATTTTCAGTGTGTACATCAAAGATTAGTTGTAAATATTATAATCTTATAAATATCTTTTAATTATTTTTTTTTTGTTTTGGAGTGATGACCAGTCGTGTGACCAGCCTTCACTGCATGTTGTCTTCAAGGATATTGTTTACAGCTGCACAGCTCTTAACAATTAATATTATCTAGAATATTATTGTGGGGTGATTTGGATAAATAAACTGGTGCTGCTATTTCAACCAGGAAAATATCTTTGAGTAACTATGCATACAATTAATTTCATCTATAACAAGTCAGTTAACCTGTTGTTGACGCAGTTGGTCTTGTTATTGTTCACGTCCTTTTTGGTGGCGCCATGCGTTGCCTTTGTCTTGGTACTACCATGTAATGGAATAGAAAAACATTTACATGTAAAGTCACACCACAAATGAAAATTTTCATGATGATGCTTTGCTTAGACATTATTATGTTATTAATTTCTAATTCTTGAAGTTATTTTGAAGTTTCCCTCCTTCTGGAAAGATCTTCTATCCTGAAACGTAGCAAACAAACTTAAGTACCCGCGGCGATTGTGAACTTCTTTACTTCGTTTTAGTGTATTGCATTGATCCACATTTTTTCCCTTCAAGGTGAAAGGTGGAAGATTTCTATTCTTTCTTGTCGCATTCAGAAACACAGCAACTCGTAGGCACAGTGAAATAAAACAGAACAGATCAACGACCAAGCAAGAGTGAAAAGCACGGTCATGACTGACTAACCTCGCTTTCATGTAGCTCGTCCCGGGTTCCGCCAGTTCTCTAGAAACAGTATTCTTACCAGAATTTCGCATATTGGTCCATAGGAATTCGTTGAATTATAACTCTTACTATATTTGCCTCAGTTTTTGGTTCCTCTGCGTTTGCTTGATTCTTCATTTCAGCGTTATTTCCATTCAACTCAAACCATGCCTTTTTGCTTTAAAAAGTTAATATGTGTTTTTAATATTTCGCCACGTTTTAAGATTAGCTGGCTCGCCACAGTCACAAAAATTGAAAATGAACCGATTTATACGACTGATTTATACGACTGGCTGTGTTCCTGAGGTCTTCTTTGCCTTCAATACAAACCACGTTTCAGTTTGCTGAGAGGCCAGCAACAATACCAGCACCTGTCATGAGAAAGATATAGACAATTTTACATGGCAGCGGGGACTGATATGAAATTTATTTTCGATTGTCGCAAAATTTTTCATGCCCGATATTTATAAGTTTTAACATACTTTTATTTGTTGTCCGTTTGAAGTTTCTGCTCTGTTGTTAAAATTTTGCGTGAAACGATATTAAGTGTTACAAATTTTCGTGACTAGTGAAAATACGAAATTATAACCCGTAAACTGTGAAGTTTTTGCTTTTCGCGATACGAGAAACTTAAAGTCATTTATCCGATTTTTCGTGATGCGTTATTTCTACTGAAACCGCAGTATTCCCCTGCCCCCTGTACTCTGTTCACTATCATCCTATCGTCGTCCTCGGTGCGTTTTCCTCTGCATCCTAGTAACAGAAATTAATGACACGATAGTATGGTGTAGAGAATCTACTTATACTATCTATTCTGTGAGCTAGGTACTGTACTAGTTGACATCACCATTTTCCCAAAACGGGATTTAAAAAAAAATGATTAAGAATAAAGCTGCTCAGTATGTTTGAAATTTTTTTTGCGTGTTATCTTGCTTAAGTGAAGTTTAGAGACATCTGAATTATCTGTTGTAGGAAGATATTTGTCTTTTAAAAATTTTAGAATTCTTTAAAGTATTTTCTAACAAAGACATAGTCTTGTTTCAGAGTCATTAAATAATATTCACTTTATACTAATTACAAACTATTTACCTTTTCCAGCTTCAGGATAGCCAGGTGAAATCCTTTAAATCCTGGCTCCATAGCCTTTATTTTCTGGAAAGGCAATGCTGTTTCCTCTTCGGCCATCAAAATTCTTACGTCGACTTCGTCTGGGATATGGTCGTTTTCAAAGAAAAAGATGCCGTCCTTCTCCTTAACGACGTTTAAACCCTTAACAGACTCTTCTTTCCCCCATGCTAAGGCCCGCCTGAAGAAGGACTCAACGACTTTTTCAAACAAACAATAAAGACAATTTCAATAATTGAATTTATTTATACCATCACTTTGAAGGAAAGCAGTGTGTCCTACGTTTGATCCCAGATCCGGCGATATTCCGCTATTTTAATGGTTCAAAGTGGTGCTATAAGTCCAATGACAAGACCGCATACTCAAACTTGCTCCAAAATTCTGTTCTAGGAAGTGGTAATCTACTTTTAGTCCAATGGTGAATTGGGTTTTCATTGGAGCATTTTATGCCTTGATTAGTTCTCTTTTGTTCCAGAGGAACTCAGCTGAATGTTGAATCATATTGATCATGGATTTATTTTGCAATTGAATCCCAATTACTCGATCCTTGGTTATTCAAACGTCACGCTAACTGAAACCCAAATTGATTTCCCTGTCAGATTTGCTTCACAAGGTCCTGTATTGCCTAGTTTCATACCGTGAGGTACTGGGTCGAGTGCGGACTTTCGCGGACAAGCAAAAAACAAACATGGCGTCCGCCAACAAGTGGCACTGGAGTTGTGCCTCAAAATATTGTAAAAATCATTGGAAAACCCCAGAGATATCGTATCACCGTCTAACGAAAGTGCAACGGGCTTCAAAGGAAGCAATTGATCGATATGTTGATGTTATTGGCTGTAAAACAAAAGAGAAAGTGAAGTGGACACGCGCTGTGCTTTGCTCGGCTCACTGCAGCAAACAACCTGCAATGGTAGAAGTAGATTTGCCAGATGTAAAATTCACTACAGGAGTACGCCAAGTGAACGCCACGCCAAGTGAAACGAAATGGCACTGGAATTGTGCTGCTACATTGTGCAACAACTCATGGAGAACAGAGCAAAATGGTGCTAGCAGGCTGGAGTATTACAAATTGTCGGAGGTGGAAAAGAACAAAACCCTCAAAAATGCTTACAACAAAATTCTAAAAAACAACAAGAAGGTAATCCCAATAAAAATAGCTTATCTAAAGTTATCTTGATTGACTAAGCTGTCATATTTTAAATATTTTAAACTAGGAGAACGTTTTGAGATTTTATTTGAAATTTTATTCCGGTCGACTATCTAGAATCATATATATTCCTTTAAACTCGCACTTCTGCATGTTATTTTTTATTGGTTCCTTTAGGTAAATTGGAAAAAAGGGTTGATCTGCTCAGAGCATTGGTCAAAAGGATTCAGGTCTTCTCTAGAGGATCTGCCTGACCGGTCAACGACTAAGACATATGCTGAATCCCAGTCATCATACATAACACCTCCAAGAAATATTACCTCTGCCAAAAGATGCTTAATAGATGAAGGTAGAACATCGCGAGAACCTAGAAGGGAACTGAAAAAACTTAATCCTGTAGATCCAAAAGGTGAATTAATCGGAACAATCTCTCAAGAAAACTCTCAGCTTAAAAGAGAACTTTCAATTTTGAAAGAGAAGATGAAGGAAAAAGAAAAAGAAATGGCTAAGATGGTCAATGAACTAAATGGCCTTAAAAATGACCATATGCAGTACAAAAATCAACTCCAGTCATTCCAGTTTGAATTTGAAAGATCTCGTTTTACATATGAACATATTATGAAGAGAGGTCAATGCTTTTATATGACTGGACTAACTGATGCTGAGTTTCATTGTTTGTTTGACTGTATCGAGCCATTTCTAAGCTGTTTAGTATACCCAGATTGTAAATCTAGTGATTTCTGCAACCGAAAAATGGATACCAAAACCGAGCTCATGGCATTCATGACAATTTTACGACATTCTCTCCACCTCGGAATCATGGGATGGATGACAAACACAAGCATTGCAACCCAGTCAAGGATGTTTGTTGCCTGGTCGGTATTTTTAGTTGAGGTCTTTGAAAGAGTTGGATTGACTCCATTACCTGGTGAAACAGAAGCCTTTATTCCAACTGAGTTTATTAATGCAGGATTTGGGGACACATCTTGTCTTGGCGATTGTACTGAGACAAACATCTTGGCATCCGAAAACTTTGATGTGAATAACATCACTTTTAGCCAGTATAAGAATCACACCACTGGAAAGACTGCAGTGTGGATCACCCCACAGGGATCCCTGTTACAATGCAGTGACACCTATCCGGGAACAATTTCAGACAATGATATCACAAAACAGTGTGGAGTGCTTGATATGGTGAACAGAGGAAGTGTTGTACTGACTGACAAGGGATTTGGTATCACAGACATGTGTCTTCAGAAGGGCCTGCATCATAACCGACCACCTTTAAAGTTTGATGCTCAGTATGATGAGTCAGAGATCAGTAAAAACTTTGATATTGCAACCCTCAGAATCTACAATGAAAACTACATAGGGAGGATGAGGGACTGGGCCATTATCAATGCTTGCTGGCCTTCCAGTAGAATTGATCTCCTGGGTTATGTGCACAAATTACTTGCACACATTGTTAATATTTTCAAGAGGCCTATTGGACCAAAGGAGACAGAAGGTAAAGCGGATAATAAGCCATCATCTGAGCAAGTTGCTGAGTCTCAAGTTTTGTTTTTTTGAACTATGCAATATTAATGTTGCTGATTAGATACAACCCAGGCTAATTATCATTGTTCTTTCGTTCAGAGAAGCTGCAATCAATGCCCATGAAGTTCAAAGAACATGAAATCAAATTTGATAGATTTAACCTTCAACATCTTCTTAACTTACATGTACAAGTACTTAAACAAGTTATCAATGAATTTGACCACTTTTTTGTAGACCTGTGGGTGATACTATTAAAGTGTTATGGAAAGGAACCACAATCTTGATTTTGATCTACATGTTAAGTTTACTATACAGCACAGTACTTTTCAAGAACAAAAAATGTATGTTCTCTATCAACAAAATGACACTCTTTTTATATCTTTGGCAAGTCCATTAATCCATGACCTAAGAGGGCGAAGTCTTTCAAAGGTTGCAGTACTTCCTAGAAGTTGCTCTCCTAATTTCTTAAGATAGGAGTGTTCATCATAATGCCAATCAGTAAAAATTGTGCTCTGCAGCATGTGATCTGTAATATCTTTGACTACATTTATTAGTAAGTCATTTCTTTTTACATAGAAGAAATGGGAAATGTCTTTCTCTGACAAATAAGACTGGAGAAATGTGATATCACCATTGGTGCAGGCCATTTGGAAGTTAGTCTGAACTAAGTGAGTCCCTGAAATTTTCTCCAGTGGCATGTCTGAGTTTTCAGCTCTTGTTTTAACTTCAACAGCAAATGCCTCACCAATGCCATCTGGGCTTGCTCCATATCTGGGATCTTGTGGATGCTTAAAGAAGCCACAGCTACAGACTGGGGCACCTAGAATAAAAAAGTGAAAATATGACACCAGCCCTCCCTCATTTAATTTATGATTATAATTGACCCCATACCTGATACTCCTGTAAAGTTATCCAATGCTGCTTTTTCATACATTTGTCCCCTTTCAAAATTTTTGAATTTCTTTGGCCGATAAGTGCTTTCATCCAGCTTGTTGTTGATGCAAAACCAAGCTGCATCAAACTCCTTGTGCCCATTCATACCCAGCAATGTTGGCAACTTGCTAGCAGTAATAACTCCTATCCTGTTTGTGAACCATTCACTTGAACCTTGAACCACATCAACATAGTTACTCCCACCAGTGATATCAACCTTTTCATAATTGGGGAGCTTTACTGATATGATTTCATCATTACTTTGAGAAAGTAAACTGAGCAAGTCTTTAGACTTGTCAATGGAAAATAGAGACCAGTTTGTTTTGCTGGCATTCTTTGGAACAGCATTAGATTCTGGTTGACAGGGCCCTAACTGTGAGTGCCACACGTCCTGAGCATTACCTTTGTATCTAGGCGTGAGTAATGTCTCATCATAATACACTGAGTGCTTGGCATAATCATGCTCTTGCATGATTTTACAGTGATATGCATTTCTGTATTGAAGATGTTGTTTCAAGCCAGATTCTATTTTGTACTTTGTCAAGCACTTGAAAAAATGATTTGAGATATCAATGTTAATGCTTTCAAGTTTATCTTGTACCTTGTGACTGATTTCACCTACATCTCTTGAAAACCAGTCACTCCTGTCAATATCAGTCACAGACTCAGAAGAATGTATTTCAACCTTTTTGGTTGATCTCTTGTGGTAAATGGCTTTCCTTGCTGATCGAACATTCCTAAAGTACTTCAACCGAATGTGAGATGCTGCCTTTGCCTTGGCTTTTGCCTTGTCAGAGATACTAGGGCGGTGCCACTTTTGCAGTTTCTGGGTGCAAGTCAAGGCTAAGAGAAAGCTCTTGTGCTCAGTAAAGTATTTAAGCTGAAGAAGAACTAGAACTGCATGGCAGCAGAGACCACAAGCGCCCACAGGGCATTCGCAGAATGCCTTTTTCGGTTTATTTCCCTCAAAAAGCACTGTAACTGTGCGAGTTACATCTGTAGAAAAACTCTTCAAAATGCTGGCTTTTACATATATTGACAGTCCTTCCCCTTGTATAGCTTTGATATGCTTCATTCTTCGAGACTGGAACATTCTGTAAGCCTTTCTATACTGTCCTTTTCTCCCCTGGCGCTTATGCGATTGATCATCTGATAAGCATCTATTTCGCCTTGTCCGATCTTGGGAAAGAGTGAAACGTCAAATTTCCATCCGGCTGTGGCTCGAGGAACGCATTCTCTCGGCAGTGACGTCGGAAACTTGAACTTCTTATCGATGAAAGCTATTCTTTTTTCCATCAAGGCATCGTCCTGTAATGGGGATAACCGTTCAATGATGGTTTCTTTTGTACCTGATGTTTTGAGTTGTAGCTTAGCACAAAATTTGGATAAGACATCACAATCCAGGGACTTGATATTTTTCTCTTTTATCTGCTCTTTTATAAAGTCAAAACTGTAAACTTTCGACGAGTTTTCCGCTTCCTTGATCCTCTTGTTTTTGAAACAATAAGATCGTGATGAGGATGCCTTTTCCTTCGCAAGGGCGGACGCCATTTTTTTGTTGTTTTGAATTTGTCCGCGAAAGTCCGCACTCGACCCAGTACCTCACGGTATGAAACTAGGCAATGGTGGCCCATCATTATCACACGTCTTTTTAGCCTCAAAACAGACATAGACATCACTTTCTACTGAAATGATCAACTCTATTCACGTTTTCATTTTATTTTATCTTCGGTTTTCCTTACAATTTCTATTTTGAATTGTCTTTTAAAAGTCAGACTGATTTCAAAAGGTTTTTCAATTTTAAATCAAATATGATTCTAACTTTAAATTTTACAAATGCCTATTGGGAAAGGACCAGCGCTATCACTATTAAAAAAAACTGAACGGCCCAACGTTATCATTTCACACGGGAAGGCCTGGGAGCGAGAAGGTTGCAAGTCCCATAATCGTGTCAGTATGAGTCATTCAATATGCAACTCTGCTGGAAAGTCAGCATTAAATCATGGATACCACCGACAATTGGAAGGTTGATAATCAACTGGAACAAGATCTCGGAGAGTTTGTTGCCCAAAACTTGAAGCGAGCAGAGATCCTTTCGTGCAGCAAAAGTTTCCGCAATACCACTGGAGTATAGCAACTCTCAACAGACGCCTTCGCCATTTTGGGATCCACTATATAAATTATAATACCCCTCTTGCAGAAGTGTGCGATGCGGTCAAGAAAGAATTAAACGGACCAGGAAGGCTATTAGGCTATAGAGCCATGAACCAGAAGCTCAGAACA
>OZ026602.1:34388374-34428374 GCA_964020085.1 Micromussa lordhowensis | reverse complement strand
CAAAAGAATTTCAGATTGCTTGTTAGAAATTTTATTGGAATTGTAGGGTTGTCAGGGTCAATTAAAGTGGGGGCACAGTGGCCTCATGGTTAGTGCGCTTGACTACGGAGCAAGCGCTCCGGGTTTAAGCCCTGGCCGGGGACATTGTGTTGTGTTCTTGGGCAAGACACTTCACTCTCACAGTGCCTCTCTCCACCCAGGTGTAGAAATGGGTACCGGCAAATTTGATGCTGGGGATAACCCTGCGATGGACTAGCATCCCATCCAGGGGGAAGTAGAAATGCTCCTAGTCGCTACATGCTACTGAAACTGGGATAACCTATGGCCTAACAGTGATCATATGCAAATTTCCTTTGAAGCGAAAATACTTCGTTCTTGTTATGATTGTTGTTTTGTTGAAGGAAGTTTGGCGCAGACAAGAATGTCCTTGAGAGATTTTTCCTTCCTGTAAGACACAATCGGTGGTTGATTAAAGATTTTTTAGCCTAGGCTGTTGTTGGATCATGTGCCAGTGTTTCATGAGAATCTTTTTAAGATTCGGTGCGGCTGGATTGTAAGTTGTAACAAACGGCGTCACAGAACTGAACTTCGGTCAGAGTTTTTTGAATGAGTGTTAAGGGATAGCCTCTTTGGCAGAGTGTTTGTTCAAATTCTCCTTTGTGCTTTTCAAAGTTTTCTTTGACTGAGTTGATTCTTAAAAGACGTAATGCTTCTCCTTTGATAAAACCCTTTTTAGAGTTAAAGGGATGGCAAGATGAGAAGTGTGTATACTGAAAAGTTTCAGTAGGCTTGAAATGTGTTTGTAAATATAAGATTTTGTGAGTTGAATAACGGGGTCCTTTAAAGACCTCGGTGTCAAGGAAAACAGCGCGTTCTGATGACATTTCATAAGTGAACTTAATTGATCGGTGGAAGGAGTTAGCAAAGTTAACAAATTCGGAAACTTCTTTGATAGGAATGTTCCACAATGAAAACATGTCATGGATAAATCTTTTCCAAACTAGGGGCTTGAAAGGGCTAGCCATAAGTAGTCGTTTATTTAAATCTGCCATAAAAATAACAGAGAAAGCGACCGCCATTTTGGTTTCCATAGCAATGCCGTGAGTTTGTAAGAAATGTCTTTCGTTGAATTTGAAAGAATTTTCTTCAAGTATGAGCCGCATGAGTTCCCGCAAATCATTTGTGGGAATTGGTAGTTTTTGCGCATAATGATCTTCATAGTGACGGCAGATAACATCAATTCCTTCTGATTGAGGAATGTTTGTATACAGGGAACTAACGTCCAGCGTAGCCAATATTACATCGTCTGGAATTTGCGTGTTTTCAATAAAGTTAATAAAATCGGTAGTGTCCTGTTTAGTAGCAATTGGTTGTAAAAGTGAGTCAACGAAACTGGAAATACTTTTGTCTATAAGAGGGTTTTTTATTTCCCTTAATAGTGTTTCGTTTGCGACCCCTGGAGTCAGAAAAGCACACCATAGAATACTGTTCAACTCTGTCTTTATTGACATTCATATTTTCACTCATTTTACAAAACAGTTTTTGGAGCTCAGAAGCTGAGCTTTGCATACTGATGAGATTACAAGTTCGTTGAACTTTCTTTTGGTGGGGCTTAGGCCTCATTCTAGGTTTGGCACAGTTTCTGGCTGCCTGCAAACTTGGCTGATTCGGGCACAGGTTCTGGAGTTGCTGCTGTTGGGCTTGGATAGCCTGGTTGTCTGCAGCAAGGTTCTTTCCCTGCTCTTTTATCAACAACGCTAGTAGTTCCACGTGGGCTCTCTGACATATCTGGTCCATGGAGGTCTGGAATTGTCGGTCAAACCGGATGTGTGGTTTAGGTCTGTACTACAGGCCGTAGGGACACATGGAGTTTCTCGCGTGTTCTCTCAGGAATTGCAAGGACCGTTTGCATTTGGCTCGTCAGGTTTACAGGCTGGTCAGTCGATTCCGTATACTTTACATACCCTCAGTCTGCTCTGCTTTATGCTGTTTGGGGCCTGGTTCGGGAATCTCTGCTGGACTGTCAATGTCACATTGTCGTTTGGGTGACTTGATTGGTGAGAGTGCGGGAGCAACGCTACCCGTCATGTCTGCTAAGATGGCAATCATGTCCTGGTTGCAAACTGCATTTGCCATGGTGTAGTTCTGAAAAGAACTGTTTATCAGCTATTAGCGCAAGACCACTTTCGAACCCAAACTATTGGATTCTTCGTCAGTTGCTTTTTTTCGAAGAGCTAAAAACCTAGCTGTTACCTGTCGAAAATTACACTGACATCCAACTGTAAACATGTACCTGCAGATAGATAGAGAATCCTGCGTAGCATAGTTACCATACTACAGTAAACAACAGGGAAAGATAAAATGTGCTTACAGTGTTCTGATTGTCCTTCAGGGATCCAAGGAGAAGATGTTTGTCTTGATGGTTCAGTGCTGATTCCATTCCCAGCCTTGAACGGTACGGCGGAGGAGTTTGATAATTGTCTCGATGTTTCAGCGATGATTCAGTTCAGAGACTTGAACAGTACTGGTAGAGGAGGAGAAGATGATTATCTTCATGATTCAGTTGAAGGCCTTGGCCGGTACATGCAGAGGACAAAAGATAATTGTCTTGATGGTGTAGTGAACGGTTCAGGTAGGGGAGATCTTCTTGATGGTCCAGCAATGATTCAGTTACGAGCTTTCAATGGTACATGCCGAGGAGGAGACGAAAATTGTCATTATGTTTCAGTTATGATTCAGCTGAGAGCCTTCAACGGAGGAGAAAATGATTGTCTTGATACTTCAGTGATGATTTAATTGAGAGCCTTAAACGGTACAGGCAGAGGAGGGAAAGATTATTCTCTTGATGGCTTTATGATGATTCAGTTTCAAGCCTTGTACGGTAAGCGATAATGGAATAGCAGATGATTGTCTTGATTGTGCAGTGATGATTAGTTTGAGAGCCTTGAACGGTACAGGGGTAGGAGGACATCAAGATTTCCTTGATGGTTCAGCAATGATTAGTTTCAGAGCCTTGGACAGTGCAGGCGGGCAAGGAAAAGACAGTTGTCTTGATGGATGAGTGATGATTCAGTTGAGAGTCTTTTATGGTACATGCAGAGGAGAAGAAGATTCTTTTGATGGCTTACTGATGATTCGGTTAGGAGGCTTGTACGGTAACAGATAGAAAATGAAAAGATTATTGTCTTGAATATGCAGCGATGATCCAATTGTCTTGATCGTTGTCTTGATGGCTCAGCGATGAGTAGTTTGAGAGCCTTTAACGGTAACAGATACAGGATGAGAAAATGATTGTCTGGAATGTGCTGTGCTGATCCAATTGCGATATAATTGCCTTGGTGGTTCAGGGATGATTCAGTTATGCACCTTGAACGGAACATGCAGAGGAGAAGAACACGATTGTCTTGATGGTTCAGTGACGATGAATCAGCTTCGGACCTTGAACGGAAAATGCAGAGGAAGAGAAGATAATTGTCTTGATGAGTCACTGATGATTCAGTTAGAAGCCTTAAATGGGACATGCAAAGGTGGACAAGGTGACTGTCTTGATTGTCCAGTGATAATTCAATTAAGATCCTTGAACGGCGACGATGATTGTCTTGATGATGAGAGCCTTGTACGGTACATGCGGAAGAGACAAAGATAATTGTCTTGATGGTTCAGCAATGATTCAGTTAAGAGCCTTGAACGGTACAGATAGAGGACTAGAAGATCATTGTCTTCATGATCTATTGATGATTCAGTTGAGAGTCTTGGCGGTAACATGCAGATGTCGAGAAGATAATTCTTTTGATGGTTCAGTGATGATTTAGGTCAGAGCCTTGATCGGTACAGTAGGAGAAGATGACTGTCTTGATTTTCCAGTGATGATTTAATTGAGAGCCTTTAACAGTGCCGGCAAAGAAGGAGAAGATTCTTTCGGCTTAATGATGATTCAGTCAAGATCCTTGTTCGAACGGTACAGGCGCAGGGATAGATGATGGTTTTCTTGATGGTTCAGTGATTAGTAGTTTGAGAGCCTTCTAAGGCACAGGCAGAGGAGGCGAAGATGATTGTCTTGATGGCTCGGTGTTGATTCAATGGAGAACCTTGAATGGTAGAGGTGGAGGAGGAGAAGACGACTGTCTTGATGATTCAGTGATGATTCAGTCGCGCATCTTGAATGGAACATGCAGAGGAGGAAAAGATCATTGTCTTGATAGTTCAGCGATATTTCAATCGATAGCCTTGAACGGTACAGTGATAGGAGTAGAAGAGGATGGGTTTGATTGTTCAGTGATGAACCAGTGTAGAGCCTTGCATCATACGGGCAGAGGAGGAGATGGTGATCGTCCTATTTCTTTCCTTACTAGATCCGATAGAGGAAGATGCTGTAACGGTTCGGTTTGAGAGATTTCACCTGTATTGGATATTACTATGGGATGCATTACAAAACAATTTGGGGAACAACGCTGTTTCTTGTGGGGCACTCCCCAGGGATTGGGTACCCTAGCTTGTGTTTTTTCCCTGACGAGATCCAGAAGGAGTTGTTCTCTGTTTAGTTTTTTTGTGTTATTTGTTAGTGCATCACCCAAGTGTAAATGTTGGTTTTATTAGCTCCTAGAAAGTTTTAATCTCAATCTCTCTCTCTCTCTCTCTCTGAATATCGTTGCATATTTGGTCTTCTCCCGAAAAATTTAACTTCAGTTCCTTGATTTATCAAGCGCAGAACATGATGCGTAACCACTAAGACGGGACGGACTGTAGAGCATTCAATTTATTTAATGTAGGTCTAGAATCTGTACCATCAGCTCTGCACGTAAACGGGAAGTATCTTCGTAAGTCCAGCTAAAATTATCGAAGAGACCGTTGCAAGAATCCCTCGCAGCACAGATAACTGCTACTCCACAACTGCCAGTGCCATGTTTTCCTTTAACACACTGTCTTGGTTGATTGGGCATTGGAACTTTGAAGCGTGTGACACCTTTCCACATGAAAGGGTGATAAATCACATTATTAGTGGTCTCGTTAATGATCCTTAGAATTTCTGTTGAGTTGCGAATCAGCTCTTCTGGTATTGGGCAATGGTAACCATCGTCAAAGTAGATAGTTTTCTCTTCTGCAGAAAACACTGCTAATCCCCAGTGCGATTTGTTCATGTGGACAGGTAAAAACGTGTTTTACTCCTTCCATGTCATAAATTAAGCATAACCTTTGAACCACGTTCCTTAATACCGTACCAGTCGAAAGAAATGAGGGGAGCAGTATCTGTAAGCCATTTTTCTCTGGTGTTTCGGTTGCTTTGTCGCAGTATTTCTGGATTAAGAAGTTGATAATTTCGTCAGATAAATACCTCTCTCCAGCCAACAACGATAACGTCTGCGATGTTATCTGGTAATTTCCATGACATGCAAGAAATCTGTCATCTTTGTTCCACCTGTTGAGAAGGGCATCAGTAACTTCCTGTTGGTACTTCAAATTCTTGAAGGCCTTCTTTAACCAGGTTTCTTCAAATTGAATTTGCTTCCGCAAGCTTTTCATCAAATGGAACCTCCCCAAGACTCTGATTTCTTCTCTATCGAAGGTTCCGTAAAATGGAAACTGAAAGGCGACGCCTGAGCTGTTAGTCTTATTGGAATTTTTTTAGATCTCCGAAAGTACAGATTGTGGTGGCAGCCTGCTTACTGTGACAGGGTTCGTTAAATCTACCCCACTGGTGACTAACTTATAAGTTGTTAAATTTCTATACACCTCAGGGTAAATTGCTTCACTTTGCAAACGCCTCGGACTGCAAAAATTGTCATTGCTACGGAGAACATCCGCCAAGACTTCACTTCCCGATATCACGTTTTTATCCTCCCAAACATCTTCCACGGTAAGTACGGTAGAATTGGCGACTTTCGCAAAATGCGAAGAATCACTGCTGAAATTTGGCATTGTAGTAGTAGGTGGTGCTTGGCTCCTTACAGTCGAAGTACTTCCTTTACAGTAGGAACGTTCAGGAAAATCTCTAGCTTTACGTTGCCATTCTTTCGTCTCTTTTCCCCTCTTTGTAAGATCAGTGTTGCCGTGTTTGGTATCACTTTTTCTAGCAATCGACTCAGGCTCCTTGTCACTGGCGTCGTCATCTGTGAAGAGGCTTGAGGTCTTTGTGAGAGATGA
This sequence comes from Micromussa lordhowensis, assembly GCA_964020085.1. Taxonomy (NCBI): domain Eukaryota; kingdom Metazoa; phylum Cnidaria; class Anthozoa; order Scleractinia; family Lobophylliidae; genus Micromussa; species Micromussa lordhowensis. The sequence continues at coordinate 34,422,233 of OZ026602.1, read as the reverse complement.
TCGGAACATCTTTCCCTTGTCCTTGCACAGCCTTGACTTATCTCTGTTCCTAAGCGACTTCCGTGTGTTGATCTGCGAGGTAGACATTCGTTGCTCCTCTGGTGCCAGCGATTTCATGGACTTGCTTTTTATTCTGTTGCTGAATACAGATGCCTTTGGCTTGTTTTGGTCATTCTCCGATCGTCTCCTTTTCTTACTGCTCTCTATAAAATTTTCTGGATCAACTGTGTGCTTTCTTTTTCTTTCAGACTTGGATATTGACTCAAATTGAATAGGTCTGTTAAAAAACGAGGCAGTGAGCCACATGTCGTCTTCTGGTTCATAACCTTTAAACCGAACTTTGTATTCATAACAAAGTCCATCTTTTGAAAGTCGCCTTCCGAGTACCTCCTCTACCTCGAAAAATTCCTCTTCCAATTCGGAGCCAGCACACCCGAGAGAGTCATCAGCAGCGACTGAATGTGGTACACTGACAGGGTAACTAGAAATTCTGAGTGACAGGAGAGTTTCCTTAGATGTTCGGTGAAGGGTGTATCTGCCACGTTTACCGGGTACAGGCCGTAGATCTACATTTCCAATAATACTAGACTGGGACTTCCAGTTGGTAAGAAGTACATCTCCAGGGATGAAATACGCATCATTCTCATCTCGAGCATACAACGAACATTCAATTCGTACAGCAGTTTTTACAGTTCGTACAGCAGTTACATTAGGTTGAAGCTTGTTCATTCAATCGCTTCTACTCGTCCAATTTGGTTTTTGCTTTGGCCCTTTTGGGTCACTCTGAGTGCAATGTCGCAGCATTTAAAGATGTTGTGTTTCTGGTTTACAGGTTCTTTTCCTGGAAGATACCTAGACGACCAGTGCCTTCTCTGGCGACTGCGGGATTCGCCGTCTTTGACATTAACAGCCATTTTATCTTCTGCACAATTTACGTTCAATTCATTTTCGTCTCTTTTGTCTTGGCATTGTGATTCTAGGTCTTCCAAAGAGGCATAGTTGAACGATCTGCTCAACCTGTCGAAATCCTTGGGACGAGGACCATCAACGACTTTGTATCCAGTTGGTTTTACAGAACTTATACGGCATGTCCCAGTTCCCAGTTTCCTTTAAGTGTGGAACACATACTTCAGGCAAGTATTTTGCAAAAAGGGTCTACCCTTCTTTGACTCCTTCCTCGTGAGATTACACACAATGTGATTTAAATTATTTTTCACTTTCTCCAACAATTGAATAATTTGAGTTTTCAGTAGATAATAATAATATCATACCTCATCCTAATCCACAACCTTGTATAATAATATTAAAACACTGGTAATTTAGTAGATTAGTAGATTTATACTAAAACAATTAGATTATTTGCTCTCGATTTCTATCACACAATAGAAATCTCAAGCTCATAATCTAATCGTTTAATATAATACACATGTAATATAATATAATACTATATGATATTGTATGATACCTCAACCCATTCCACAACTGCTACTCCACAACTGCCAGTGCCATGTTTTCCTTTAACACACTGTCTTGGTTGATTGGGCATTGGAACTTTGAAGCGTGTGACACCTTTCCACATGAAAGGGTGATAAATCACATTATTAGTGGTCTCGTTAATGATCCTTAGAATTTCTGTTGAGTTGCGAATCAGCTCTTCTGGTATTGGGCAATGGTAACCATCGTCAAAGTAGATAGTTTTCTCTTCTGCAGAAAACACTGCTAATCCCCAGTGCGATTTGTTCATGTGGACAGGTAAAAACGTGTTTTACTCCTTCCATGTCATAAATTAAGCATAACCTTTGAACCACGTTCCTTAATACCGTACCAGTCGAAAGAAATGAGGGGAGCAGTATCTGTAAGCCATTTTTCTCTGGTGTTTCGGTTGCTTTGTCGCAGTATTTCTGGATTAAGAAGTTGATAATTTCGTCAGATAAATACCTCTCTCCAGCCAACAACGATAACGTCTGCGATGTTATCTGGTAATTTCCATGACATGCAAGAAATCTGTCATCTTTGTTCCACCTGTTGAGAAGGGCATCAGTAACTTCCTGTTGGTACTTCAAATTCTTGAAGGCCTTCTTTAACCAGGTTTCTTCAAATTGAATTTGCTTCCGCAAGCTTTTCATCAAATGGAACCTCCCCAAGACTCTGATTTCTTCTCTATCGAAGGTTCCGTAAAATGGAAACTGAAAGGCGACGCCTGAGCTGTTAGTCTTATTGGAATTTTTTTAGATCTCCGAAAGTACAGATTGTGGTGGCAGCCTGCTTACTGTGACAGGGTTCGTTAAATCTACCCCACTGGTGACTAACTTATAAGTTGTTAAATTTCTATACACCTCAGGGTAAATTGCTTCACTTTGCAAACGCCTCGGACTGCAAAAATTGTCATTGCTACGGAGAACATCCGCCAAGACTTCACTTCCCGATATCACGTTTTTATCCTCCCAAACATCTTCCACGGTAAGTACGGTAGAATTGGCGACTTTCGCAAAATGCGAAGAATCACTGCTGAAATTTGGCATTGTAGTAGTAGGTGGTGCTTGGCTCCTTACAGTCGAAGTACTTCCTTTACAGTAGGAACGTTCAGGAAAATCTCTAGCTTTACGTTGCCATTCTTTCGTCTCTTTTCCCCTCTTTGTAAGATCAGTGTTGCCGTGTTTGGTATCACTTTTTCTAGCAATCGACTCAGGCTCCTTGTCACTGGCGTCGTCATCTGTGAAGAGGCTTGAGGTCTTTGTGAGAGATGATCGGAACATCTTTCCCTTGTCCTTGCACAGCCTTGACTTATCTCTGTTCCTAAGCGACTTCCGTGTGTTGATCTGCGAGGTAGACATTCGTTGCTCCTCTGGTGCCAGCGATTTCATGGACTTGCTTTTTATTCTGTTGCTGAATACAGATGCCTTTGGCTTGTTTTGGTCATTCTCCGATCGTCTCCTTTTCTTACTGCTCTCTATAAAATTTTCTGGATCAACTGTGTGCTTTCTTTTTCTTTCAGACTTGGATATTGACTCAAATTGAATAGGTCTGTTAAAAAACGAGGCAGTGAGCCACATGTCGTCTTCTGGTTCATAACCTTTAAACCGAACTTTGTATTCATAACAAAGTCCATCTTTTGAAAGTCGCCTTCCGAGTACCTCCTCTACCTCGAAAAATTCCTCTTCCAATTCGGAGCCAGCACACCCGAGAGAGTCATCAGCAGCGACTGAATGTGGTACACTGACAGGGTAACTAGAAATTCTGAGTGACAGGAGAGTTTCCTTAGATGTTCGGTGAAGGGTGTATCTGCCACGTTTACCGGGTACAGGCCGTAGATCTACATTTCCAATAATACTAGACTGGGACTTCCAGTTGGTAAGAAGTACATCTCCAGGGATGAAATACGCATCATTCTCATCTCGAGCATACAACGAACATTCAATTCGTACAGCAGTTTTTACAGTTCGTACAGCAGTTACATTAGGTTGAAGCTTGTTCATTCAATCGCTTCTACTCGTCCAATTTGGTTTTTGCTTTGGCCCTTTTGGGTCACTCTGAGTGCAATGTCGCAGCATTTAAAGATGTTGTGTTTCTGGTTTACAGGTTCTTTTCCTGGAAGATACCTAGACGACCAGTGCCTTCTCTGGCGACTGCGGGATTCGCCGTCTTTGACATTAACAGCCATTTTATCTTCTGCACAATTTACGTTCAATTCATTTTCGTCTCTTTTGTCTTGGCATTGTGATTCTAGGTCTTCCAAAGAGGCATAGTTGAACGATCTGCTCAACCTGTCGAAATCCTTGGGACGAGGACCATCAACGACTTTGTATCCAGTTGGTTTTACAGAACTTATACGGCATGTCCCAGTTCCCAGTTTCCTTTAAGTGTGGAACACATACTTCAGGCAAGTATTTTGCAAAAAGGGTCTACCCTTCTTTGACTCCTTCCTCGTGAGATTACACACAATGTGATTTAAATTATTTTTCACTTTCTCCAACAATTGAATAATTTGAGTTTTCAGTAGATAATAATAATATCATACCTCATCCTAATCCACAACCTTGTATAATAATATTAAAACACTGGTAATTTAGTAGATTAGTAGATTTATACTAAAACAATTAGATTATTTGCTCTCGATTTCTATCACACAATAGAAATCTCAAGCTCATAATCTAATCGTTTAATATAATACACATGTAATATAATATAATACTATATGATATTGTATGATACCTCAACCCAATCCACAACCTCTAGGATAAATCCTGTCTCCAATCAATCCATCACTCGAAGCACGAGGTGAAGTTCATCGATAATGATGTGGTCCAGGGGGATGTCAAATAGCGGCTGGTGCTGACATCCTGGCTGTTTATGCCAGTCTGGGCCAAGTTTCCTTTTCATGCATGGAGACTCATAGTATGCATAAGGAACATCCATGTTGCACCTAGAACAAGTCAAAAAAGTCTTTTAGTTAAACAATAATATTGTTTAGATTACATTCAAAATGATAGTACCTGTCTTTTTTGTGGATCAAGCACCAGATGCAGGTGTTGTTGCAGATGGCACCCTTCATTCCCATTGCCAAAAGCAAGAACTGTTGAAAGTTAAAAATGGGAATAAGCATAACTGTAAAATTAAATTGGATTTAGTTCAGCTAACAATTTCTGTATGACGTGGGTTCAAAAAAGTTATTTCTTTTGTGTCTGTGCATTAAATAAGTATTAAGCCCCCCTTGAAAAACCTGTTAAAAATTCTCCCACCTTATAATCACCTCCTAAGTAGAACTCCAGTGTCACTTCTGTCCCATTTACCATGATAAAGTCAGCTTTAATCAGCTCATTTACAGCACTTGTAACATTAGCCAGGCCAGCTCTTCAGGTTGCCATAGTCCTCCGAAGTTTTGATCACAGCAATGATGTGGTTGCCTGTAATGACAGTCATAATAAACCATGCATGGTTCCAGTTCTGAAGGTCAACTATTTCAACAAATTGTTTAGATTTTATTTGGGAAAAGTAAATAGCTTAACAGTACCTGCACTAGAGAGCACATGTTTTTCTTCATCAAGGATAGAAAATGTGCACACAAACAATGAGTTGGAGTGTGAAATTCTGGCACCATCACCAGATTTTTTTTATCTTTACTGATGATGTTTCTTCCTCTGGGTGGTTTGACCTCTTGAGCTGTAATGTAAAAAAATATATTAAGCCAAATAGTTATTATTAGCCTATGAGATATTGTTTTAAAATAAAATTTCTACTTTAAAACTTTCATATTTACATGGACTGGCAAATAGTGATTAAACCTGGTTCACCTAAAATATTTTCACTGGCTGACCAACACTGAGTTATTTTGAATGTGTTTTCCATATTATCTTTGACGTACATATTGTTGTATTTTCTGGATTAGGAGGTCCCTGAATGGAAGGAGAAGTGAGGGCTTAATGATGACGCAATACACCTTGCCACCTCTCCCACACCGTCATCTACAATAAATTAGTGGCAAATAAGATCTGTTGGTTTTTACATAGTTAATGGCGAGAGACCCTACTTGGAATTATTGTGAACTACCATATTTACATCAACCTATACACCCCACTGATACACTACATTATTAAAAGCAGACACTGCTAATTTTTCAAGAACAGTGAAGTCTGAGGCATCATCCCAGAAGAAGGGCAGTGTCCTCCTGCTTGAAATCTCCAAAGCAGCAGCTAACGTCATTTCTGCAAATAATTTGTCCCCAAACATTGGGATAATTTAGTCACAATTTAATGATTGAAAAGGTACATTAATTTGCTGTAATTGTTTAATGACAAACTATTGCATGCTGAAAGTTTTAAGACCAAAAGTGAGGAATCAAAGAGTTCCTGAGAGTTAGGCCACCAGAAGTGATGGTAACAATCAAACAAAAATTATACATACAGTGCAACCTCGAGATATCAAACTAGGGGAAATTGGTTCATTATATTGAGGGTTCATTACATAGAAAACCTTGTTATAACAAATTTGCAGAACAACAACTGTAAAATGTTCATTATACCAAGGTTTAGCTAATTATTTTGTAACAGTGTTACCGGTGAAATTCCCAGCTTTTCTAGACCTGAACAATTAAGTAACCTTTGTGCTTTTAATGTGTCCAGTACACTTTACACCGCTATGGCACTGAAAAACTGTACAGGTTTTACCATTCCTTAGTAGCTCATACCCTACACCGTCTATTAGCAAGAGTCAACGATTTCTTACAATGTGAGTTCCAGTCTTTTCTCTTTTATTTTTTGTTTTCTGTTACACTACTAAACAATACTACACTTTACAGTTCCAGAGTTCCAGTTTGTGCATAAAACAAAACTAATGAACAATAAAAAACTACTAGTTGCTTAAGAGAAAATTGCCTGTGTGTGTATATATAATGAGCTGTCAACTGTCTAGTTGTTCTCTTTACAGGATTAAAGGTATTGCATGGCTGTTGGCCAGTTCTGCATTCATTCCTACAAGCGGGAGCAGGCTCTCTTATTTGGCTTTCTCATGTCAGTGGCCCTGATTCATTTCTTCATTAAATCTTGGTAGATTTTATGTTTCGGCTCTTGGGTTGTGTTCGTTATAACAAGGTTTTCGTTATATCAACGTTGTTATATTGAAGTTCTGTTCCATACATTTTAATGTAGCTTTGGCTTGGCTAAAGAATATTGTTCATTATACCAATGCTTTCTCTCTGTCCAATGATGGTTATTGCCGCATTGGCTGCTGTGGTTTTTCCAGATACAGGCTTACCCCAAGGCAGCTGTCACTAGCTGTTCATAGTGAACAGTTAACCCAACACCACCAATCATCAATAGCCCTGATGGGAAATTTCCTTGCATAAACTTGTCCATGGTTTTGATCATGGACACCAAGACTTCTCCTGAGTCAAACCCCCCTGAAAATGAAGACACAACAGTCCAGTTCAACATCTAAATGAACATCTAAGGAATCCCATTATGGAAAACCATGGTTTGTACATTGTAATGCCTTTTAATTATAATTAATAAAAATATCAATGCTTAACACTAAATGACTCAAGTCCCAGAGGAAACAGTTAATTTTGTTTCCTAAGAATATCAAATGTTTTCTGAGGCTGAGCCTTGGGACTTAAATCGAGATCTTAGGGGAACAAAACAACCCTAACCCTCCCCCCCCCTCCCCAAAGGACTGTCCAGTCATTCAAACATCTGTTATATAGCACAATGATACAAGAAGAATCCAAGTGCAACAAGTTTAAGTTTGCATTACTACCCTCTGATGTCACTAATTTTGAATTGCTGCTTGGTCAGAGATTTTGGTGGGAAACAGTTTTAGATGTTAATTGCTCGACTTAATGTGACCTTGAAGTGACCTTTAAGTGGCGAATGAGAGTGTAGAACACATGGCTGGGCAATACATTCCAGCTATGCAACAAAATTTAATATTTAACACTGATTTTGGACTGTTCAACTGACCAATAAAATTGGGAATTTGCAAACAGGATGATAATTTAAGGTACATGGAATGTCGGCAGACAACAGTCATGCTAATGAAAAGTAAGTAGACTGCTTTTCAAGTTATGAGAACATTGCTTTTCAGTTCAGGCCTTGTTGTCCTTCCACCCACTCAAAAAAGCACAAGCTGTTGCAAACGAATATCCAATTGGCCTTTTGATCCAGTTACGCCACAATCAAATACCCTCTACACATTGATCTCATGTTTATTTTGAGCTTGATGTGAAGGTTTGCTACAATAATATTGATTTAAATCGGCTAAGAATACGAACATGTGAAACTAGGGATAAATCACAAACAAGAAATTCAAGTACACAAGAATCATTGCTTACATAACTGGTGACATTTGAAGGATAAATTATCGATGAAATCCAGTGATTAGAAAGTTCACTCCCACTATTTTGTTTGAAGCTTTGTTAATCGTTCTCAAATCTCCAGTCACTAAGTTTACTGTATAAGCCTCTGATTACAAATCTTATAATTATTAACTTTTAACGCTAACGCAATAGTCACATGAAACTATATTCTCGACACAAGCAAAAAGAGAATTACCTTTAGTTAGAATATTAACTGGCTTGGCGAAGCAATGAATATAATCAAGTCATTTGCATTTCTCCTCTAATCAGAACTCAATTTAAAATTTGCATGTGACAATAAAGAGGCTAATGCATTATAATTATTATAATAAATGAAATTTTCATAAATTGTGCATGTACCTTCTATGTTCAAAGGCAGTAAAGTGTCCCCTGCCCTACTGTCAAGTACACAGTAGGGTGATGTCAGTGTGTCAATCCTAATTGCTTCGTTATTCTCTGTTGTTTGGACATGGAAGTCCGATCCAATCACCCATATAGGGGAAGATGGACGTGATGATTTTTGCCACCCGAGACACTAGAAAAAAAAAGGAAAACAAATCCTGAATATCTAAGGGCACCCAGTGAGCCTTTTTGATTGACAAATGACTGCCAACATTGCGGGGTCTTGTCAATCCATTAAACAAAGATCAAAACCCAAGAGGCCAGGAATGCTTTTGTTTGCCGTTTTATATCTTTCTGTACGGCTTTTGCTGTAAAGAGCTATCAATGATGTTTAACATAGTATCTACTATTATAAATTAATATTTAGAACTACCAACCTCTACTGGAAAAACCCTGTGTGGATTTTCTGATGCCATGTATTCGTCGCACACTTGTTTGAAATATGCAAGTAAATACTGGTCCTTACTTGGACGGGTCCACAATTTACTTGAATGGAATTTACTTAAAATCCCACCCTGAGTTGACATGTCTCTCCATGTTAGGTAGCTGTGCTTTTCACTGCAGTAAAAGAACAAGGTTAACGTTAAATTTTCACCTTCACTAAAAGGTGCATACGACTTATATACCACAAGAACCATTACCTGGAGCTTACCGGGCCCAGTGGACCACAGGATTGCATAGATATAGATATAGTTACCCTGTATAAAATTTACATAATTAATGTTGCAGAAATTTTTCTAATAGCTAAATATTTAAATAAATAAGAAACTTATTTGATTGTACCATTACTACTTGTATAACCTAGTAATTCTATAGCTAATACATGCAAAAAGTCCTGACTTGTGGAAGGGATGTATTTATCGACTAACAAAACGGCTAACAGTTTGAAATGCCAGCTTTCAAGCTGAAGCGCCCCTTTCCAGTGGATGCCACAAATGATTCCCTGACAACTCAAGGCCCGGATCCATCCACAAAGACCAAGCTCAGGCATCAACTTGCCAACTCTTGGACTTGTGGAAGGGATGTGGATATGATGCTGTAGAGTCCATGAAAGAAGACCCACCCAAGTCCCTGGAAGGAGCATTTGAACAAACTTTTGAATGGTTTTCCAAAGGAACACTTCACTTTGATTGAAATAACTAGAAAGGATATAGTAACTAGGACATTTGAATGCATTGAAGATGAAGATCTTAAAGCAAGGGTTTCAGTTAAGTTCATTGGGGAAGATGCAATTGATTCTGGAGGGGTGACAAGGGAATTCTTTTCACAACTTTTTTGTGGGTTTGGTGCATATAGTATGCTGGTCAGGGGCACGTATCCTCATATCACCTTTCGACACAACCTAGAAGCTGTGGCCAAAGGTCTTTTTGAGACATTCGGAAAACTTGTTGCTATTGCACTCGTAAATGGTTGCCCAGGGCCTCATTTCCTTTCGCCAATGGTAACAGTGTTTATATTAGACATCCCTCGAGAGCCACATTTGACTGAAGTTCCGGATGATTGTGAGTTCCTGACCCAACTGACCAACATTTCTAACTGTAGTGATGAGGCATCATTTATCAGTGCTGTCAATTCCTTTCCTGAACGCTTTGATATGGGTTACACAAAAGCAACTGTAACGTTTGAGGACAAAAATGAGCTTTTGAATGCATGTGTCAAACATGTTGTATTAAGTTGTGTAGCTGAGGAAATTTATAGCTTTAAAAAGGGTCTAGCTTCATTTGGGATTTTGGAGTTTTTGTCTAAATATCCAAGTGATGAGATTAAACATTTAATGCATGTAGAAGTTTCTGTAGAGGATGTGAAAAGTTGCTTTGTTCCTTGTTTTTCCTCTCCAGGGTTTCGACTTCATGAGAGAGAAACAGAAATTGTCTACAACTGGCACAGTTTCCTGAGAAGTGTCAGTAGGGGAAAATTGAAATGCAATATTATCCCATTTCCTCAACCATGTGTTCCTAGTACTGATGATACTGTTGATTTTAAACATGACAATTTAGGACTCAGATTTCTCACCTTGAGTGATGTGTTGCAGTTTGGAAGTGGATCTCGCTTCTCCAATTTTGCAGGGAAATAACAGTTTGAACATGACAGTGTATCCACTGAAAAAAGAATCAGTGATGAATGAGGCACGTTGTGTCTATTACAATCAATTCTTTGAAGATATTAGTACTGACCAGAGGAGGCTGTTTATGGCAAGTAAGAGTCTACTGAATATGCAGCCGGATAGATCTCTTCCTCCTCATATTGACGTTTCATTGCTTGCAAATGACATGGGCGAGTTCTTTATTAGCAAGATTGCTAATATCAGATCAAAGTTGGACGGTATCTCTCCATCGCATCTTCCGTCGACGTCGGAGCCTGATCTGGTATCTGAACCTAGCGATATTGTATTGTCTGATTTTCAATGGCAAACGGTTGAAGCAATACATGATATGATCACATCAGGGAAGAAGAAATCTTGCATCCTGGATCCAATACCAATGACTCTGTTATCTGCATGCCTTGACCCACTCCTTCCTGTAATAACTAATATGGTAAACTTGTCCTTACGAACTGGATATTTTGCTGATGCCTGGAAAACTGCTGTGGTACATCCATTATTGAAAAAGCCTGGCCTTGATCTACTTTTAAAGAATTTTCGACCAGTTAGCAACTTGCAGTTTGTGTCCAAACTTACTGAACGTGTGGTAGCTAATCAGATTCAGTGTCACATGATTAAGAACAATCTCTTCCCTCAGCTTCAATCTGCTTATCGTTCCCATCACAGCACTGAGACTGCATTTTTAAAAGTAAAAAATGATTTGCTCATGAATATGAACAAGGGGCATGTATCACTCTTGGTGTTATTAGACTTGAGTGCTGCCTTCGACACTGTTGAGCACAAAATTTTAATAAAAACCCTTCAGATGAAATTAGGTGTTTGCGGCTCAGCTCTTTCATGATTCAAGTCATATTTGGAAGGGAGATCTCAAAGAATTTACATAAAAGAGACGCTTTTGCAGTCATTTAATTTGAAGTGGGGTGTACCTCAAGGTTCTTGTCTTGGTCCGCTTTTGTTTACTATCTATTCAAGTGATTTGTTTTCTCTCCTGGAGTCCCATTTACCAACTGCGCATGCTTACGCGGACGATACACAGTTGTATCTCTCCTTTAGTCCTAGTGTTAGGACTGGCGAGTTGGATGCTGTCACTGCCATTGAAAAAGACGGTGGATGTGTGTGAGGAAATTAATGCTTAATGATGACAAGACTGAGTTTCTGCTTGTTGGGACAAGGAAGCAGCTCACAAAGGTGTCTATTGATGGCGTTAGAGTCAGAGATTATAATACAGTCGAACCTCGATTATCCAGACCTCGATTATCCAGACTTTTCGATTATCCGGACTTTTTTCTCTGGTCCCAATTTTTTCATGAATATCAATTAGTTGTGATAGTGAAAACTCAAAGTCGCAAAAGCCCAATAATCCTTTCAAAAGACTGTTGAAACAGCATATTATCCTGTGTGCTTTTCGACATTTGCAAGTGCGACAAGACAAATAAATATTCTGATGCGTTCAGCTTTTTGTAAACGTCCATTTATAAGCCGCACTTTTTTTGGCAAAATTGAAGCCAAAAATCAAGGGTGCGGCTTATCCACAGATACATCTGTGTTTGGAGTTCTCAAAAACCAAATTAATATTCGTAAAACTTCTTAAGATGTAATACACATAAAAGAAACTGAGAGCGTGTTGCTGTTGTTCATTGACTTTTTGATGAGTGGTGGCTCCTAAGGGAGCCGTTTGTGTCTTTGAAATACAACAAAGTTCGCGAGTACTCGTGAGATAAATGGCCGACTGTTTCGTTGTTTTTGACCACCTTTAGGGCAACTTTGTCGACTGCATTATCAAGCTTCTGCTCTGCATGAAGTTTTTCGCCTATTGCAGGTTTCCAAACGTCTTTTTGATGTGTGTAACTTTGCGGTGTGAAGGCTGCTTTGGTGTTATGATGCACAGATGACGCTCAGGCCCTAGTCCACACTCCTCCCCACACTTAAAGCTTGGCTACTAAGCACTTGTTCGTTTTGTTTCAATGGCGAAGGAATTTCATCTTTATGGCGTGTTTCGAAGTGATTATCTTAAAAAATCAGATCAAAAGAGCATTTTAAGTTAAAGATGTCTTAAATTCAAACGATACCACAAATGAAATTTCGCTTTCATCAGACTTGATAAATGTGAAAGGTGACAACTTCTATGTCGGTGTTTCGAAACCTTGATTGTTTGTCCTTGTTTGTTTATAGCAATACAACTCTACTGGAACTTCCAACTTTATTGTTTTTATTTTTTTTCCAAAATCTCCACTTCCAAATTTGGGGTGCGGCTTATCTACGGATGCGGCTTATACACGGACATTTATGGTAGTTCCTCCCTCTTGATTTATGTAAACACACGAGCGATCGCATTAATATTCATATTTTCGATTATCTGGACTCTCGATTATCTGGACTATTTACCAAGGTCCCGATGAGTCCGGATAATCGAGGTTCGACTGTATTAGTCCTTCTCCATCAGTCCATAATCTGGGCACATGGTTTGACGCGCATCTGGATATGGATGTACATATTACCAAAACATGCAGCAGTGCATTTTATTATCTTTATAATATCAGACATATTAGGAAGTACCTATCCAGAAGTAGCACCGAAACACTAATTCATGCATTTATAACAAGTAGACTTGATTATTGTAACAGCCTTTTGTATGGATTACCGAAATATCAGCTGTCTAAATTGCAGCGTGTTATGAATGCTAGTGCTCGTTTGGTTTATTGTGCTCGGAAGTCATGGCACATCACGCCTCTACTTCGCGAGTTACATTGGCTGCCTGTTTGTTATCGTATCGAATATAAAATAATTCTTCTTACATTTAAGGTGTTGCATGGTATGGCGCCTGATTACTTACGCCATTTAATATCTGTGTTGCCGCCATCTAGGTATAATTTAAGGCGCAACAATGACTCTGCAGTTTTATTAACATTCCCGACAATAAGAACCAAGAAGACCCTGGCGGATAGATCGTTTAGTTTTGCCGCTTCTAGACTTTGGAATCTGCTTCCTACCACAGTAAGATCTATTTCCAGTTTAGATATTTTTAAAATTAGACTTAAAACTTTTTTTATTTAATAAGGCATTAATTAGTTACTATAGTTATAATTAATTTGCATTATTGATGAATTATTCTATTATACTATGTAACAGATCAACGCTTGATATCAGGGGCCACATTCTTGACTTTGTATTGACATGTTGTGGAGAAGATTTATATGTATGCCAATTACTCTGAGGTACTTGGAAGAAACACCTAAAAAGTTCAACAGGCACTATATCTGGCATGCCTTGTCTATGAGTCTATCCCCACATTGTCATGGGAGTTATGTGTCAACGGAAAACTATTCAAAGTTTGTTCAAATGCTTCTTCCAGGGACTTGGGTGGGTTTTCTTTCATGGACTCTACAGCATCATATCCAGAAGCTTTCTGTGTACTCAGGCTTTGGTCAATAGCACATTTCAGAAGAAAATCATCAAGATTGTTGGTATCTAAGGCCCGGTTCAAATGTCGCGCCACCGCCATGTCGAACTCAATTTTATTAAGTTCGACTTCAGCAGGATTGCAGTGCGACAGATGATTCAAACGTCGCATTTAATAGAAACTGACTCGTCACCAGTGGCCTCTTATGAAAGTACCATATTGTGAGACTGGGGTCAAGTCAACAAAGATGGCGGACACAGATTTATCCGCAGGCCAACGAAAAAGGGCTCTCCTTTTGGGTCGAATTCTTGCAGAAAGACGAAGAAGGATGTTAACACAACGTGCTGTGCTTTCCTATCATGAAGCAAGATGGAAGCGTATTCGTGTGCTCCTTCTGATCTTGTGCATTTTGCTCAACTCTCGAAACTCCAACAGAATAGTCACTTGATCATGCCGCCGGGTTTCAAGAAACACTGGCTGGTGGTTAAACGTTTGGAACACGTACTCTGATGCAAGATTTAAGAAGCTTTTTCAAGTATTGAAAGGTACTTTTCTGTTTATTCTTGGTCAGATTCGACATGATTTGGTAAGAGATACAGTTTGCCAATTTCTCCCGAATGTCCTCTTGCTATCTGCCTCTATCATTTAGCTAGGGGTGATTATTTATATACGATAGCTGAAATGGCCGGTGTTGGTGTTTCCACAGTATGCACGATTGTTAGTGAAGTTACTGAAGCAATAATTAACAACTTATGGAAAGATAGTGTAGTAGCACATTTCCCATCAGATGAAGCGCATATCAAGGAAAAAATGTTGGACACTGAACAGTTGTGGCAATTTCCTTGTGGATGGGGTGCTATTGATGGTTGTCACCTACCGCTGAAATGCCCTGCTGGAGGTTTGGAAGCTTGTAAAGAGTATTACAACTTCAAAAATTTCTACTCCATAATATTAATGGGAATGGTGGATGCAAAAGTAAGTATTGCTCAAATAAGTAAGCTTTATCACTGTATTTGTTGTCATTAACATCCTCGGGTTGTTCAACAGTTTGATTTTCATTGTCGGGTTCCATGTTTTGGTCAACTCTCTGGGTATATTCTGAATTTTCATTTACCTCAACCTTTATGGGAGTCTCTTCAAGGTTTTTCTCGGTTGACATTGTGTCCTGTGTTTCTCCTGTTTGTTCTTTTACCGCATCAATCTTTTCTTGGCTCATCGCTGTCTTATCCGTTTCATCCTCAAATCTAGTCATGTTAAGGTTTTTGTCGTTATCCCTTGTCACTCCTGTGTGTTTTAACTGTTGAACTCTCGTGCTGCTTTCACGTTCATTTTCCATGGCTTCACTGATGTCGTCCTTTGAAGTTCCCTTTTCAGAGTTTCCCTTAGTTTGCATTGGCCCAGGTGTTTTGATTTGTTGCTCTGCTGTACTTTTACTCTCCCTTTCATTCCTCGCAGCTCTGCCACTTTCTGTGGAGTTTCCAGCAGGTAATCTGGTGCTATCTTGTTGGGCCGTGTTCTTTTTCTTCCCGGGTACCGTAGCGTTTTTGCCCTGTGGATACTGCACAGATATCTTCCTTTTTTGCGCCTTAACACGCGTTGGATTGTGTGCTAGCTAGTAAAATTGCTAATAGTAGTGCAAATCCTACTCGGTATATCTCATTTTCTCCAAGCAGCAGTTTTGCTATGTCCACCGTAACTGAATCCCAGGTTTCCTCTTTATTTAAAGCCTTGGATGTAAACAAATCATCAATTGATATACCTAACAAACTAATCAAACTAGCTGCTGAGCCACTATCAGTACCTTTTACAAAAATTTATAATCAGTCAATTGAAATTGGAATAGTCCCTAATATTCTGAAAGACTAATCTATAATCAACTTAACAGCTTCTTAGAAAAGCATGATATCATGTATAAATATCAGTTTGGATTTAGGAAAGGATACTCAACTGAGCAGGCTATTTTAGAACTCACTGATACACTTAAGAAGGCCATGGATAAAAGATTAGTTACCTGTGGCCTTTTTCTTGACTTTTCCAAGGCATTTGACACTGTAAATCATAACATTCTGTTGTCTAAGCTTTACCATTATGGAATACGTGGAACTCCTTTTAAGTGGTTTGAAAACTATCTATGTAATCGCACTCAATTTGTCAAAATTGGTAATACCAAATCTAATTGTGAAACTATCACTTGTGGAATACCACAAGGATCAACCTTGGGTCCACTATTATTTCTGCTATATATTAATGACTTGCCTAACTGCTCTAATAAGCTATCTTTTAGAATCTTTGCTGATGATACAAATATGTTTTATACAAGTGCTAATTTACACCACCTTGAATCTGTTATGAATGAGGAATTGAAATTAGTTTTTGACTATTGTACCACTAACAAACTCTCCATTAACTTAACCAAGACAAATTATATGGTAATTTCATCCTCAAGATTAGGTGGACACATACATATACATAAAATTGAGCGTAAAAGTGAGATAAAATATTTGGGTGTTTTTAGTGATCAAAATTTACATAGGGGACCCCAAATCCAGCATATCAACAATAAATTAATGAGGAATATAGGAATTATTAATAAATTACGATATGTGGATATCCATACTCTAAAACAGCTGTATTATTCATTTATTTATCCATATCTAACTTATGGTATTACTAGTTGGGGTAGTGCCTGTAAAACTAGGTTACAGAAGATCAAAACGAAACAGAATAGGTGTGTACGTAGCATTTTCTTTGCTCATAGCAGGGATAGTGCTATGTCCTACCTCAATCTTTTGCAAATCCTTACACTTGATAACATTTACAAATTTAAATTAGCTCTTTTTGTACATAAAATTAAAAATCACCCCGCAAACATCCCAACAATATTTTCTGGATCTCTTACGTTAGCTTCTGAGGTCCATAGCTATAATACCAGATTTGCAACTAACTTTAATATCTATAGACCAAATGTAAATAACAATTATGGTGCCACTACATTTTCTTTTTTAGCATCCAAAATCTGGGAATCTATCCCCTTTGATTTTAAAAAACTCTCCTATAACCGTTTCTATAAACAATACAAAATGTATCTTTTAAATACTCAATCTGTCTCTTAAGTGTAGTTTGCCCATAGCCTTCTTATAGTTTTTGTCATCAAGCACTATTAATTTATGTATTTCTTTCTGTTTTTTATGATGTAACATATGTATCTTATACCTATTTTGTACTTTATTTTCCAGTAATGTAATTAATGTACTTGTTCATGCCAATTAATTGTCTGTGGCAGTGACCAACTCGAAAGCTTAAGCTACTTTGGTCACTGCGCACATTCTGCTTTTGGCTGCTAGTGTAATCTAGTTTAATAATGTTTTTCTTTTTTGTAATGTACCTTATTGAAGGAACATTGTTATAAATAGTGCAAAATAATAATAAACCAATAAACCAATAAACCAGTGTGTTGGTTTTGCGCTGTGTTTTTTCTCATTATCTGATATTTTTTCACGTTTGTGTCCCACAGACCAAGATCGCTTTGGGTTGCCATTTGTTTCCAATTTTGGTTGTGTCTTAGTGTTTTCTTGTTGCTTCACAGTATCGATTTTGCTTCGCCATCGCTTAGCTGCTCGACCGCTTTGCACTGTCCTTTTTCCTTTGACAAATTTCGCAGTTTCCGGCTCTTGTGTTTCTTTGTTGGTTGCATAGCATTTGTGCAGTTTATGAGTTTTCGCTGATGGAGATGATCTTGCACTTTTCCCTTGGCATTTCAATCCTTTTTCACTGTTCCATTGGCTATTGGTTTGCTTTCTTTTATGAGACACAAATTTCCAATCGACATCAGGCTTTCGTTCCTGCGGGCTTTTTCGTAACAGAGGAACAGTGATTTACTTTAAATTCTTTAGACTGATCTGGCCACCCACTTGTATTTGTCCACATAATCCGAAGAACTTGGTCGCTGTTTCTGCCATTTCTGGGATGAAATGTGTTTTGATAAATGGAGAACAATTTATTTGTTTGTTCTGGATATAAAGTGTCAATTCAGATGCCAACAACGCTTGCCAGACCCATGATTTGCAAAGTACCACTGTAAGTGAAGTTCACTGACGAAACCATCACCTCGTTTAGGAATGCTGCCTCGAAACCTTCTTTAGCAAATACGGTTTCCGACTCCGAGTTGAAACAAGTAAGATCAAGGAGCGATTCCATAGGGAGAAAACCAACACCATCTTTTCTAGAATTAAACTGGATTTTAGCTGCTCTCAACACAGGATGATTTCTGTAAAAATCGCGGTGAATGGCAAGTTCAATACTGATGCGAAGTCGCAGCTCATCAGCGAGGGTTTCATCTTGACAAATTGCAATGCTTGCAGAATTAAATAAACAGTTTCCATCACCGGTAGAACGAACAGGCAAGAATGGTTCTTTAAATGAATCTGGGATGATTTGTATCAATTTGATGCTGGCTAGCATTGTCGTCCCGCAAGCTAAATGATACTCTGTCACTCTTTTTCTCCAAGATTTCACACAATGATAAGTACTTAGTGAAGTCCTTACGGCATGAAGCCAAGTGTCTCAAGTCCACTAAAGCCATCAATGATCCGATTCAATCCACCTACAAAATCAATGTTGTTGAGATCACGTTCAGAACTTATCATTAACTGGCCGCAAAAATCTCAAAAATTAGAAAAATTATCTTTCACACTTGGTTGGCATTCGGCCACTTCAAGGTTATTTATTGACATGTCAATCACTTGCTTGTCATTATACATTTGGACATGTAATGGATTTAATCTGCGAACATGGAGGAGTTGTTTGCTTTTAAGTAAGAAAACAACTATAACTATATCTTAGTAGTTACAGGATAAAGAACTGGTAATATATAGTGGTTAAACTAACTTTTTACCGACCGTAACACATGAAGTAAAAAGGATCGACAAGCTGAACTGAAGCTGTAGCGGCAGACTCTAGACCAGACAAAAAGTCCCGATCACTTACAGTTTCCGGTTCAGTGGTGACAATTATTTCTTAGCCAAATTGGTAAATCATGTCAAAAGCATCCGAAAACTGAACTGATCACACTTTTTCCAGTCTGCGTACCAGTGTAGATATGAGCGAAATCTTGCTTTACGTTAACACGGAGTTATCTTGCTCCGTGACTGTTGATGATGAAGACGTGACGGTTGAAAGCTTTAGGAAGAATGTCCTCGATGAACAAGTTGATGATATTCTTAACTTCCCATAAATTTACCAGGTTGGTTAACAACAAACGTCTTGTTGTTGGAGCAAAGCAGGAGCCTGGTATGAAGATAACTAGATGCTTTGACATTACAATAGACGAGAAAGCGATCTACCTTGTAAGAGAAGAGGTTAACACTTCAGCCAAGCGGTCCTCAGTGACGACAACAACAGCTAGCGAAATCAATGAAGAAACTAGCGCCAAAGAACCAAGTATGAGAGCGGACAACATTGACGTGGAATGTCCGGCTCTGAAAAGATACAAGATATCACATCAGCCCACAATCCTGGACTTTGCTACTGGCCAGTCGCACCCACAGAAAGCAAAATCTGATCTCTATTCAGCTGCCAGGGCAAGGAAAGTTAAAATATTTACTGAAAGTGTACAGGAATTCAGAAAGTATACCGAGCGTTCTGGAACAAGAAGGCTGAAGAAATTTGCTCAAACAGCTACCTCAAGACATTTAAACCTGGCGAGATCCAAGGTGCAATTAATGTAGCCTGGACTCTTGAAAAGACCAGGCATCTCAAAAAAGACATGGACAAATTGCTCGAAGAATGCGGCCAGTGCTGTAACTTGTCGAATGTGGTGTTGAAAAAGGTGCAAAGTTCCAATAAAGCCATCGAAAGAAACAATAAGAGAGTGGAAAGTGCGCACGAAACGCTAAGCGAGACCCAGAAAGCGTTAACAGAAGAACAATTTGAACTCTTCAAGTCCAGCAATGGTGGCCAGCGCAGAACTGTTGTTCAGAAAATTGATAAACGGGAGGAAGAATTGGCAACCAATATGACGGAACTCCGCAGGGCCCGAGACGCTTTGAGGAAGGCTCTTGACAGAAAGAGGATACTTTTAGTCAATCTAGATGCTGCAGATGATCAGGAAGAAAAAGATGGTAATCTTTCATCGGACAGTGCGGAATTAGAGTCTATTTAGCGAACAACTTAGCTAGTGCGGTTTGACTTTGAGGTTCAAACTGTTGAACTGTTCAACTTTATTCGAGTTGACTGAAAACTTCCGTTGCCCGTTCACATATGTTGTGTTAGATCGTTACCCCTTAATTCGAAACTTTGTTACAGTAGATAAAATACGTTTGAAGCAAAACATTAAAAATGAGATTTGATTTCCTTTTTTTTCTTTTTAACTTTAAAAGGTACATTTTTATTCAAATTTTCTCTTTTTCTTGAATTATAATTATTACAAATATATTTCTTTGTTTAAAGCAAAAAATACCCCTCCAAAATGCCGCGTCCGGATGGCCGTTTACAAAGTATAGTTCTCTGAGCTCATGTTTCTCGTTTCCTTCTATAACTTTTGATTCGCTTAATGCTGTGTGTGTTGTTCATGTTTTTATATTTACAAATAAAACACTCTGTGACCAAGGTATAAGTGCAAAAATGGTAGTTTCTTCGGTAAAACAACGTAAACAAAATTGGCTATCTTATCTATTCCAAACCAAAAAATGTTTTTTTAATTTATTTGTTCTAATTAAAATCTCTTTTTTCGTCTCTAAAACATTCCAATAATTTTTGTACTCCGCGTTTTACGCTTCTCTGACATGTTTACTCAGATAAGTAATTTCACTAAACTAGGAACCAACACTGTTGACTTTGTTTTTTAACGATCTTTTTTAGTTTAGCCCGCCTGCAGCCGACTTATATTTTGCTCGCGGGCTAGCAGGTAGCCTGCGTCACAGACTAGACAGACAAAACTGCTGGCATACCGGGGATTTTGTGACATGTCCGGCTGCAACGCAGGCTAGCTAATGCGGTGTTTATATAACTGTTACACTATAAGGCACACTTATAAGTTAATGACGGTAACAGTAGAATTTTTAAAAAACAAATCAAACAAACAAGTGGAAGTGCTTGTGCTCATCACTTGGTTGATTCTCAAACGACCTGAAATAAAAACAGCATCAGTTATTTGTAAATTAATTTTTGCAAAAGCAAAACGTGACATGGGTAAATCCCAGGTAACCACTCCTGTCTATTGTACTCTATGGAGACTGGTAATGAGTAATGGCCGCTCCTTTCAAAATCGTCTTTATTTCACGGCTTTATTTGGTGCTGGTTTGCTTCCAAAGCACTATTACGAAGAAGTAAAACGTTCTTTGGCAACAGCACTGTTAGAAGTATCGTAATTTAACTACTTGAAACTTCGAAACGTCCTACGAAAGTTGGTAAGTGTCACAATCAAATGTACGAAGTGAGTTGATCGATTTCCTTCCCTCTGGACGTGAATTTCGCCTCTAACCCCCCTCCCCTCCGGAATTTCCTGGGCCTTTTGACCCCCCACCCCCTTGGAATGTCCAATTCCCTCCGTGGTGAGGCTATGGATATTTTCTGGAACCACAGATTGACATTTTCCGTCTCTCTCCCTCCCAACCCCAATCCCTCTCTTATTAATATTTCTCTTGTCTTATTTGAACTTAAATGGGCGCAGTCAAAGTATTTTGAGTTATTTTGAGCATCGACAAAATTAACGTTGAATTGAAGCAAACCTGAAAATAATACTTTACAAAGATAGAAAAAGAGCAACCAGATGATAATAAACCATAGAGGAACAAGGATGGTTAAGGATGGAGAAGATTGACACTGATTGCAAACAACGAACTTTAAAAGTTAAGCTAAACTTTTCAACCGTGACAGAGCCCATTTAAGAAAAATTAAGAGAATACGGAAAATGTTGCACCCCCCATCTTAACAACCATTTTGCCCCTCCCTGCCTCGTTGGTTGGTTTCTCTTTATTTCACTCGATGAAAAAATCGGAACCAAAACTTCAAGTGAATGTCTGCACTCGATTAAAAAATCGGAGCGAATGCACGACCACGATCAATAGCGAGGTTACCAAGCAAACAGTTTGCCTAGAGGGGTTGGAATGTATTGTCCTTCTCCTCCACCCCTACCCTAAGTCACGCAATATTACGTGACTGTAACAAGCAATAAGACCAGAGAGATAAAACATAAAAATTCTATTCGCAGGCAAATATTTTATTTTTGATGTGGCTATAGCCAGAAAGAATAATACAAATGTGTAAAGCTGTTACCGTTTGCGATCTCCTTGTTCTCAGCAGCCATGTCTTGAATGTATAAACGGGGCGAAGTATAACACAAATCAATAGGGAAAGAAAGAGGAAAAGAAGATCATAAGCTCCAAAAAGACAAAGCAGGTTGGAAAGGCAGGGTACCAGTAACAGCATCACCAGATGATAAGCATTCAGGTTATACATGCATTAGTTTTTGTGCGGGACAACTCGGCAACCACTTGTTATGAGTGTGGTGGCAAAGAGCGTACGACACCAAGTTACAACCCACCTCCACCATTTTTTTGACATTTTCCTTAAAAGATAAGAATGCAGGTTATTCAGAAGAAGAGGTGACATAAAGTTTAGAGTTTCCAAGAACAAGGAAGCTGTATATTACCATCCTAATGCAATTGTCTAGCCCAAAAGCATGGGGAGGGAAATGCCACAAACATAACAGTCGACTCTCACCACATCTGCCCACAGTTACTCCAGGGTCACATGTCTATTCTTTTGAGAGATTTGGTGTTAAACTTTAATTTATGTGGACCCTCAAAGGGTTGTGTTGCCAAAGTACTTATTGCTATGATATACCCTAACTATGTTGTTTAGTTCGTTTATATAGCATTTCATTAGCTATAAGGTTCCATTTCTGTTAACGTTTTGATATTCTTTACCGAAAATCGTTTAGAATAACTTGTGTAACAGTACTAGTCTCTTAAATATATATAATACATTAGACTTTCAATAAAACAACGTTCGGCGTTTGGCGATCTTCAGTGGAATGGCTGTTTGGTGACATTGTAAATTACTTTAAATTTATTGACTTTAAGAAGAATTTAAAAATCGGTTTGAGCAGCGTTGGTAAGATGTACATTGTATGTGCTTTGTTAAGAAATGCTCTCACGTGTCTTTATGGCAACACATCGGAATTCTTTGGTTGCGATCCCCCTACCCTTCAGCAGTATTTCGCTTGAACAAACAACTCACTGGCTATTCTCATTAGCTTTAAGGGTTTTTTTTTCAGCAAAATGAAGTATACATGTCTTAGACTTCCAGGCTTGGAAGTATTTGCTCGGGAATCAAGCTTTTGCTTGGCAAACTTTTTCGGAAAGGCAATGAATCAGTAGAAAATGCAATTTAAACGGAACCCAACATAATGCAGTCTCTACAAAGGTAAAAGGTTCAAACAAGGTGTACTGAGTGAAACGAAGCTACTCTAATTAGTTGGATACAAGGAGATTCTAAAGTATACTTCTTGGTAACTGTTTCTAATAAAGCCAACATAGCTTGGGTTTGTTGTTGCTCTTGCTGTAGAAAAGCCAGCTGAAATGCTTGCATTTGATCCTTTTGTTTACCCATGTTCACTAACATGGTTTCCTGCGGCTTCGTAGCAATACAACTACCCAGATTAATTAAAACCACAATAGTAATAATGTCAACAGTAGTTAATCAAAACATCTTTTTGGATTTAAAATTTCTCCAACAGAAAAGGAGAGTTATTAAAAAAAGCAACAACTGAACATGTTCAGTGCTTGAGTATTACTTTTTCTAACAAAGACATTATGGCCTGGTTTTGTTAAGCCATTATCATGTGGAGATTTTGGCTCTGCTGCTGCTGCTGTGCTTGCTGTTGTTGCATGGCCTGCAGGAGTGTTTGCTGTTGGTTCACCATAATTTGAAACTGGTTAGCCTTATCCTGCTGTTCGTTCTTCTTCATCTCGATTTCCTTCTCACAGAGTGCCATTTCTCTTTCTCATTTTTCTTTTAAAAACTCTACAGCATCACTGCCACTCCTTCTCTTCCTACTGTCCTTCATGTCACCTCCATTATCTTCCTGGCTTTTCCTCTTCTTTGTCTGGCTCATCCTTTCCATTGCTTGCTTTCGCATTTCTTTAGCAGTAACTTTATCATTCTCTTTCTTTCTATTGACATCTTCTCTGTTTTCCTCCGCAGCTTTTTCTCTCTCTGTGATCTCATCCAAGAGAACATCCACCTCATCCTGTTCCGCAGATATTCCAGATGCGCGTATTTCTTCCCTTTCTTTCTCTTTGACAAAATTAACGTTAAATTGAAGCAAACCTGAAAATAATACTTTACAAAGATAGAAAAAGAGCAAACAGATGATAATAAACCATAGAGGGACAAGGATGGTTAAGGATGGAGAAGATTGACACGGATTGCAAACAACGAACTTTAAAAGTTAAGCTAAACTTTTCAACCGTGACAGAGCCCATTTAAGAAAAATTAAGAGAATACGGGAAATGTTGCACCCCCATTTTAACAACCATTTTGCCCTTCCCTGCTCCTGTCCCTCCTCCCCTCCCTCCCCTCCTTCCTCCCCTCCTTCTTTTCCCCTCATCGCCCCGTTCTCCCCCTTTCTTCTTTTTTCTGCATTCTTTCGCCTTGTGCCCTTTCGGGGCACATCGCCAACAGCCTACTAAAATGAAAGAAAGACGTAAAGTTGTGAGATAAGTTTTTTTGTTTAACATATTTCTCTTTTTCATATTTTAGGGAGAGTTTCTTGTTAACGTTACAAACAACTATTACTCACTCCGATTTAGGACAACAGTTGATCAAACGTCAGATAATATTACAACCAATGAGCAAAACACTAGTTTCTGTTTCTTTGGCTCTAAAGAATTATATACAGACAAAGAATTTGGAAACTTACTGGTAGAGAGCTTCAATCTTTCTTTTAAGGCTGAAAAAGAATATTGTAAGTAAGTAAGTAAGTTAGTATGTATGTAAGCAAGAGACCTCATGTTATGAGGGTGACACGTAACAGTAAAATAAAGAATACAAATAATAAAAAAAATACATTAAAAACTACATTAGCGATAGATGTTATTGTTATTGACAATTTTATGAAGAAATTCGCGGTCAATAACACGACAGACGCATGAAAACTAACGTCTGTTTTTTCACGATAACAAATTGTCAAATTGTCCGTTCTCGCTCATTGCCGAATCACATAAATGAAAAATTCATTGGTCTGTCGGCATACTGACAATGAAAATTAGTCCCAGCCGTGAGCGTGCGAGAATTTCTGCAGTTATCGTAAAATATAATTTTGACTGGATAATAACGTTTGCCTAAGCTCGAAATAGTTATGACAACAGTTGGCATATTTACCATCAAACTCTGCCTTAAAGAGCCTTAACTTGACTTTCATCTGTACCTGTAGAGAAACCAACGTGTATGTCAGTTATGTTTTCAACTCATTTTTTCCCCAGAAATTTAATGTTTAATGTTTAATATTTCTATAGCGCTTTTAACAATAGAAGATCAAAAGCGCTTTCCAAAAAATATATATATTTAAAATAAGATAGCAAATCTAACTACACTAATTAATATAAAAAATGATTAAAAATATAAAATAATTATGATATGTACAATTAAAAAATAATAAATCAATCCTAGAATTTATTTAAAGAAAACCTATCTGCGTACGCTTTTCTGAATAAAAATGTCTTTAAACTTTCTTGAAAGTCTCAACTGATGCGGCATCTTGTAGACTTGGTGGTAGGGCGTTCCATAATTGTGGTGCGGCCGCCTGAAATGAACGCCCTCCGAGGGTTGCCAGCATCTTGCCTGTAGGAGGCTTAAGAAGAGTACTACAGTTGGAGCGTAAACTATAATGAGATTTAGATTTTACCGACATTAAACTAGACATATGCAGGAGCTTGCCCATGGATGACTTTAAACGCCAGGAGCAGAATTTTAAAATGAATGCGCGCGTGAATTGGGAGCCAATGTAAATCATACAAAGCAGGAGTAATATGGGAATATTTGCCAATGTCCATAACTAACCTTGCAGCCGGATTTTGAACGTGTTGCAATTTCGAAATTTGTTCCTTTGGAACACCGTTAAGTAAACTGTTGCAATAATCAAGCCTGCTTGTGATAAATGCATGTACTAGAGTCAGAAGATTCTCCCTAAAAGATAGTTCTTTATACGCCTTATATTATAAAGATGGAAAAAAGCTGATTTACACACGCTGGTAACATGTTTGGACATGTTAAGATGTGAGTCCAGCCAGCAACCAAGGTTTTTGACTTGCAATCTTGCAGTGATTGTATCGTGCCCTACTGAGATAGTGCACGGCTGTAATTTGCATAACTGCTGGCGAGTTCCAATCAAAATAAATTCAGTCTTACTATCATTTATCATTAATTTGTCTTGTATCATCCATTTCCTTATTTTCGCTATGCAACCCTCCATAGCATTAATAGCAGCAGTCTGCGATGCACCGCTATACGGCTTAAAACTCAAATACAATTGAGTATCGTCAGCGTAACAGTGTGCTTCACGTGGTTGATCCCTGATAACCTTGAAGAGCTTGGAT
The DNA here is from genome assembly GCA_964020085.1 of Micromussa lordhowensis. Classification (NCBI taxonomy): domain Eukaryota; kingdom Metazoa; phylum Cnidaria; class Anthozoa; order Scleractinia; family Lobophylliidae; genus Micromussa; species Micromussa lordhowensis. The sequence goes on along the minus strand of OZ026602.1, from coordinate 34,395,882 downwards.
GAGTACATGATGAACAGCAGTGGGCCCAGACAGGAGCCCTGAGGGACTCCATGATCTAAAACGAACCTCTCAGAGAATGTCCCATCAACAGCCACACGTTGTGTCCTGTTCTGCAGGTAGGATCTAAACCACTCCAGAGCTAGGCCACTAACACCCACTTCCTCATGTAGACGACTGATTAGTATGCCATGGTTTACTGTATCAAAAACAGCACTCAGATCTAACATAACCAATAGCGTAACCTCTTGGGAATTCATCTTCATCAAAATATCGTTTGTGACCTTGAGTAGGGCTGTTTCAGTGCTATGAAATCTATGATACGATGACTGTAGCTCAGGATACATTGCGTTGGTCGTCATGTGCACGTGTATTTGGTTAAACACTGCTTTCTCAGTCAGCTTGGAGATGTATTGTAAATTACTAACAGGCCTGTAGTTTGAAAGCAGTAGATCAAGACCCGATTTCTTCAATAGTGGATTGATAAGAGCACACTTCCATTCCTTTGCAAACTGACCAGATACCAAAGACAGATTAATAATCTTGGTAATCACTGGCAACAGTATATCAACGTAGTCGAGTGCGACAGATATAGGCAGTGGGTCTAAGCTGCATGATTTTTTGCTGGAATTCTGTATCAGTTGTCGAACATCGTCCTCGCTAAGTGCTGTGAAAGCGTTAAGCTGAGCAGCAGCAGGTTGGGCATCTGCACCATTGTCATGTAGGTCGATGGGTAAAGTGAATGCAAGATTATCTAACTTAGAGTGAATGTTCCTTATGTTCTCAACAAAATATTGTCCCATTTGGTTGGCAAATTTTGTAGTTTATAACAATAATACTAGAGGTTATCGCAGCTTGTTTCTCACCTTCACCTGTCATGTCTTGCTTGTCTGTAGAAAAGTCAAAAAAGGAATTTTGTCATGAATTAAACCTCGAAACCATGCTATGATTTTCAAACTTGTGCTATTTAAAGGTTTCAAACCTTTGTCCGTATAACCACATCTTTGTAAAGGTTTTCTAGATCCTACCTCCTCCCTCCTGCTCGTTTCTTTTCTCTTTCACTGTAGAAAAACCCAAAAATGTAATTTTGTAAACGTCGACATCATCGTTTAAAATTAAACCTTGAAATCACATTTTTGTACGGGTTTTCTAGATCCTACCTCCTCCCTCCTCCTCGTTTCTTTTCTCTTTCACTGTAGGAAAACCCAAAAATGTAATATTGTAAACGTCAACATCATCCTTTTATTTTAAAACTTTTACTATTAAGAGGTTTCGCAACCGTACTGGAACGATAAGTCAGGAGGGAGTATCTTTCATTACCACATGATAAGCTGTTCGGTATAGTGTACACATAGCCTGAAACTAAAATTGAGTGTTGTTCATATGTTACCTCTCGACATCGCCTGTGTATATGTCTTAGATTTTCCATTGACACAGGCCTTAAACTACTTGAGTAGCCCAGCTCTGAGGCCCTGTTAGGGGTAAATTCCGACAAGCGACATGGCCTTGAACCGGCGACATGAGAGTCACGAACTGGCGACGACCGACAGACTGTTGCAACGAATTAGCGAAAGCGACACAAATGTCAAGACAGACCGACAGCGAACTCCAGAGTTGTAAATGTTCTGCGGACTGCGGAATATTTGCGCGTAATTACTTGCGGTCGTAATTACTTACTCATGATCAGTGTTAACAATAATGGCCAATTGTGGCTAATAAGGGTCCAATAAAGGCGAACAGAAATACATCTCATTTTACTGGCGTTTTTCATTTAATTGACGTGTGCAGTGCATCACTCCCTTTGAGGACTTTGCCGCTTAGCGTATCATGTTCTCCTTGCGTGACCCACGTGCGCGCTCCATCAACCTGTCAGAGAGATACTTTTTTCTTTATTGATCGCGTATATCTCGGTGTTCCAAATCGTAAGCGAGTTATTGAAATACATCACTATCAGAGTCATAAGCGAGTCGTCGGAGTGCCGTTGAACGACATTAACGGCATGGGAAACCACAAAAAAACACGAAGGAAAAGAGAAAGCGAGAAAAACAAGACAAGTTAGAGAGAAGAGAACGACCAGGTGAGTTAAATCTTCATATAAATGGTCATGCATAGATTGCCAGCATTCGCTCGTGTGAAAATTAGAGGTCACTCCTCTTTTCTTATTTCCAGTTATCTAAAACATGTGGCTAGTGGTCGCTAGTGAGAGAAAAATCTTTAGCATGAGTCAGCGCTAACATAATAAATGGTTTCACAACACACATCATCTGTCATCAACGGGCATCAACGTATGCAGTTTACCTCTTCAATCCATAGAGAGCATGTAGGTTAACTCGCAAGGAAAGCTCTTTCGTACGTTAACGACATTAACGTTTTGCAAAATAGAATTCCCCTGCGCAATTTTGTTTACTAACAGAAATCAGCGGAAATACAGTGGAACCTCGATATAACGTAGGTCCAAGGGACTGGCAAATGTGTTTGCCAGAGTTTCGTTATAGTGTCTATATTACACTGAAGTTTTTTCCCATATAGTTCTTTATTACTGGAGCGAAAAATATCGTTTGTTGTACCCGTGAAGAGTTTCGTTATATAAAGGTTTGTTAAATCGAGGTTTCACTTTGTCGGTCTTGAGGTCTGGTGACCTCTGGTGTCAGCAGACCCTTGACAGACTTGACATGACAGACTTTACACCTACAATTAGGTATCCGCGAGTTTTTTGTGCTCACACCACACTCCTGTGAGCCCTGACCGAAGACACTGAATGTCTTAATTGTCTTTCGTTGCTCTAGGAAAAGAGAGAACGAGAAAGAAGAGCTACCTCAGACGAGTCTGAGTCAGATGTCTTCGAAGCGAAAAGAAGGAAGCAAGAGTCACGGCCAGGGTCGACAAAAGTTCAGAAGACATTGGCCCAGTTTGTTGACTGGAATACTGGCGAAGACACTACGTCAGCCACTGTAGACAGCGGCTTGAAACTGACAGTCGATACCGCAATAGAAATTTACCAATACGGCCACTCAAAGAAATCTGCCTCTCGAAATACACTTTTCGTGTTGTCAGACAAACATAAAGATTTTAAAGTGTTCTGAAAAAAGCTCTTAGAAAAGAGTATGGCTTGACAACTGATGCCAGAAGGTACCAAATCGGCGATTTCAACATTGAAATTGGTATCACCTGTTCAGAGAAAGCGTACATGGCCAACACGCAGACGGAGTGGCAGAATTTAAGGACCCGTTTTTACAGTGGCACAGGGCAATATTGTCTCCTAGGTGAGTAAAAAGGGAATGTAAGTTATTAATTATAAGTTGGTCACCTGTCAACAAATATGTTAAAATGGACCAATTGTGTCATTGTCGTTATGCCGGATACCCCTCAAAAGACCTTAAAATACAAATTTCCTACAATAAGCTTAGCTGAAGTAAACTGGAAAAGAAGATTAACCCGAATGCAGCCGTTGTCATTTGCACCAAATATCTTACTTCTTGTGCTTTTAATAGCCTCGGCGGAAGGCCTAAGGTTAGGCAATTTCTTAGTATTTTGCTCAGGGATCAAACGTATTGTCTATCTGTTACCACAGTACAACTTCATGAAATTCAGTACAGTAAAGTTAAAGGAGTTCCATCAACAAGCGCGAAGACCAAAAAGAAAATGGTACGGGGACCTTACAAGCGGGATGAGCGTGTTGTACAAGACGAAGACCTGCTCCTGAAACTAAGAAATTACACTGGTTGTGTGAAGGAATTCAAGTATGAAAGAGGAGAAGACCATTTTATTTCAGGCCATTATATGTCAGGCCAACAGTGTTGTGGTTGTCAAGCGCGATCATATACGTGGATACCCGAACAAGGGACCATTCTTTGTTGGAAATGTCGTAGCTGATGTCACCGACAAGGAAGAGGATTTTTTTTTTGATATAGAGTTGTTTGTTTCTTCATTTGAAGACTGCCTCCTGTTTACTTTGAGTCAGGTGGCGGAAACCGTACGAATTCACCGAGATGCCATAGTCGGTAAAGTGGAGGAAGGACATTTTGAAAAAGGGTGTGATTTCGTGAAATTGACGGAGGTATCATACGAGACATTTCTTCGATACCAAAATGACGTGGAAGACCTCTTGCCAGAAAAAGAAGGCGGTGAAAAGGACAGCAACATCGACTCTGATGGTGATGAGATTCCAGCAAACGTGGTCTTTGGAGGAATGCCACTTTGCACAACATCCGGAAGAATTGTCATCCGCCCAAATCGTCTGGACCTTTAGTTTATTTTTCACAGACCTCTAGTAAACGCATGCCTTGTGGATAATGAATGGTCGATAATGTCCTTCCTCCTGGGTTATTATAGTTACAGAAAAGCACAGTCTGACAACGAAATCAGAGTTCAACTCAGAAGAAACATTAGACTCTTGCACTACCAGAATTGTACAAATGTTATTGTAGCTCGATTGCTTTGCCAAATTAGGTTTTGATTCACTTGTATAGATTACTAGATGGAATGTTATTGACTTCATTAACTATTCCAAGTAGCCTGAATAAGTATTATTCATTTAAAAAGGTCTCTAAACCCTGCGCTTAAAAGTACTAAAGATAGAGGCCGTATGTTCCGTTGGCGTCGTTCCAGCGAATGTGGATTGTGAGAGGGGCAAACGAGGTACAACATTTATTAATGAAATTCCGACAGGCGACACTAGAATGTTCCGAAATTGCGACATAGGTAGCTGTGAAATTCAGACGGGGGACATGGGCACGCTTTGAATTGAGTTAATCTTTTTTTTTGTTTGTTTTTCTTGTTGTTATTCTTGTATTATAAACAGAAATTTGAGAGTTTACGCGTTTGAAAAAGCCCCTAAATTTTATTTTTGCATGTTTAAAAAAGAAAATTAAAGGAAATGCAGAAATTAAAAAAAAAAACATCCATTTATGTTTTTTCCTCTGGCCTTTTCTTATAAGCATATCAAGTGAGTGCTGTATTGACTGAGCTCGTCTACTGGCCAACAATGATATTACTCTCACACAAACATCTGGAGTAAAATGGCTGAGGGAAAGCCCAAAGCCGCTTTTATTGAATTAATCAATTTAAAATTGATATGAGATTTACAATTTGTTCGAAAATATCTTGGCCTAGTAAGGGTGAGGGCAACCAAAACGCCATGCCATACGGCTCAAAGTCTTTATGAATGTGAAGAAGGTGGACAGGTTCAGGGGAGGAGGTGGGAGGTCAAGTGAATGTCTTCACTCGATTAAAAAATCGGAGCGAATGCACGACCACGATCGATAGCGAGGTTACCAAGCAAACAGTTTGCCTAGAGGGGTTGGAATGTATTGTCCTTCTCCTCCACCCCTGCCCTAAGTCACGCAACATTGCGTGACTGTAACAAGCAATAAGACCAGAGAGATAAAACATAAAAATTCTATTCGCAGGCAAATATTTTATTTATGTTTTTTCCTCTGGCCTTTTCTTATAAGCATATTAAGTGAGTGCTGTATTGACTGAGCTCGTGTACTGGCCAACAATGATATTACTCTCACACAAACGTCTGGAGTAAAATGGCTGAGGGAAAGCCCAAAGCCGCTTTTATTGAATTAATCAATTTAAAATTGATATGAGATTTACAATCTGTTCGAAAATATCTTGGCCCAGTTAAGGTGAGGGCAACCAAAACGCCAAAAGCATTATAATGAAAATTATGATGCTGCCCCACCCCAGGAAATACAGCACTCACTAAAAGGGGAGAGAAAAAGGTACACAACTGGTCAAAGATACTAATTCAATATAAAGGAAAATATTGAGACCGCTGCCCTTGCTAATCAGTCCAATATAGACCTTCAATTACTGAAGATATGGATACTGTTAAATGACTGCTGCCCATGACACTGCAAGCTGTAACTCTTGCCACAAATATTAGAACTAGGTTGATACTGAGGGAATGCGAATGTATCTATGAAAGGCATTGGACCGCCACCTGCCCAAAGCCCTTATCTGGGTATCAGACAAACCCCGATCCACAACGTGAGCAGCAGCCCCAATCCTAAAACTGTGTTCCTTATAACGTGCTGGATTGAGCCCACAGATTTTAAGCGCTAGAGATAGTTGATTGGTAAAGGTGGTACGAGAAACTGGATGACCATGTGATGTCATGAAAAGGGGGCCAGGTGGTTGATTGTAACTGTGCTTAAAATCCAGAATTGTAAGCTTTAATGAAACTACGCTATTGGAGTCGTTCACCAGCTTCACTACTTGATGAATTTGTAAAGGTTTAGTACCCTGCCTGTTTGTGGAAGTCATTTCACCAACTCTGAGAAAGGCATAGAAGGCAACTGAGCACATGGCTTGAAATTGACAGATTTGATACTGTGAACATGAAAATCTAGAAGCAGCTGCAATTATTCTGTGTAAAATTGGAAGAGTAATAGGCAACCGACTATCCAGACGGGCTCTAAGTTTACTGTAACCTTTGAGCATTTGCATAAAATAAAATGCTCGAGAAGGGTCTGGAAATCTAGACAGCTTATGTGAATATCCCAATGCAGATACATAAGTTGTAACCGTCGATGGAGCATAATGATTATCAAACAAATAAGCAATAAAAAGTGCTAAATTAGGGGGTTAAATAGGAAGTGCCATGGATACTCCACGAAAAGTTGAATGTAAAAACTGATTATAGAGCTTCCATGCTCTTTTGTAAGTAGGAAGGGACGATGGCTGCAGGCTTGATGTCATAAGGGTTGAGACTATAGCTGCCAGTTCTGAGGCTGCAGATATAGGGGAATCTCTGTGGGGCATTGGTCCATGTGAGCTGGAGCCAAACATCTGAAAGTCTGTACCTGTAAGCGAGACATAGAGTCCGCTAAATTGTTGTAGACTCCAGGAATGTGTTTTGTTTTGAAAACAATGTTATGTTGCAAACAAATAGAAACCAGCTTCCTAACAAAACTCATCAATGGTTTGTCTTTGCATGATTGTTTGTTGATAACATGAACAAGTGCCTCATTGTCGGTAAAAAATAAAACACATTGATTACTTGTTTCGTGTCCCCACAGGTACAGGCTTAAGACAATTGGATAAAACTCTAGGATTTCAATATTACGGTAAGCCATCATAAAGGCTATTGCCAAAAATTGTGCCAAAACCAAGTGCACCTGAGGCGTCCATGTATAAGGTTAATTTGGAAGAATTTTGCCAGGCATCATCAATGAAAAAGGAATGGCCATTGAATTCGGCCAGGAATGAGAGCCAAACTTTCAGATCCTCTTTGACCTCTTTAGTAAGTCGAATAAGATGATGAGGTGATCTGATCCCTACCGTAAGGTCAATCAGGCGCCTTAAAAAAGCTCTACCTGGCTTGATAACTGAGCAGGCAAAATTCAATAGGCCAGTCAATGACTGGACCTCCTTTAAAGATAAAGAATTTTGTTAAGCGAGCCTCTGAACAGATGGAATCTAACTCAATACCAGCAAATGACAAGGTAGTAGCAGGGCCACAAGTTTTTTCGGGTGCCATGGGAATGCCTAAGTAAGCACAG